>JAHWFP010183899.1:588-27855 GCA_023313725.1 Lithobius niger | reverse complement strand
ATGTTTTTATGCATGCGCACGTGAGTGCAAACCTGTTATATTGTTGAACCTGTGGTGGTAAATTTATGAAGAAATAAACTTCACTTCGCCGACTGAGATTGACCCAGCAACACCTTCTCTCTTCCTTCCTTCCTTCCGTCATGGGGTTCTATGGGAACTTAGGACTACTTGAGGACTAATTTCTTTGCCTTTTAGGTTTTTCTGGTGTATTTGGACTTAGTCCAAGTTGTAAGTTGCAGGATGCTCTATTAACTATTAAGTGTGTCATGTGAAGTCTAATCTTTTGAGTTGTCTTGTTTCTTTACAGCGTTCATTTGTTTCATGATTCTTCAAACGGGGTAAAGTATGGTTAGGTTCCCAGCAAACCTAATTCCGCCCTACTTTTAAGTAGATTTAAAGACCAAGGATAACGTAGCCTTGCCGTATTAGTTAGCAAGTTAACAGCTACACCTCGTAGGGCAACTTATGTAGAAGGCTGCCTAGTTTGTAAGCCCAACCCAAACCCAAACCTAACGTATCTTGGTCAGTCTAAATCTCTCTCCCCGGCTAGCTGTTTCCGGTCATTTTGGTGCCGAAACCCGGGTACAACAAGGCTAGTCGGGTGCAGCGAGGCTGGGTTAGATTTTGGTGATGGTTCGTGAGGTCCCTTTCAATTCCCCCTAGAGGTAAAGTCGCTCTTTGCGACATTCGATTGATCTTCCCCATTAGGGGGGAGATTAATCTGGGTTCGGCTTTTAACTTATCTTCCATTTGCAGTTTTGCTTGGCAACGTTGCGTAGTTGAAGTTGAGTGTTCTTTCTTGGTAATAGTTGGGTTTGCTTGCTGCTTGTTTTCCATTTCGTCATGGATTTGGCTCAGTTAAAAAATAGTTGTGCGGCTCACCGTCCTATTTTAAGAAGGCTGTGTAATGACGTAACACAGGTCATAACCGACAATGATAGGTCGTTAGTCGAAGCTTTGTTAGAAAAGATTAAGCCCAAAGAAGGTGCATTGTTGCTTGCCAATGAACAGTTAGAAGTAGCCAGTGCAGCCGCTGATGTAGCAGCTAAAGTGACCGACAATGACGCCTTTAATAACTTAATTGTTGACGTCAAAGTGCAAGCAAATAGATTTTTGAAGACTACAACTGTCGCACGGACTCAGACTGTTACTCAAAACTATGCCAAGTTGCCAAAACTCCAAATAGCCAAGTTTGATGGAACAGTGGCCGATTGGGAGCGATTTTCTAATGCGTTTACAGCTGGAATCGACCAAAATCCGGATTTAGCTGACGTTGACAAGTTAAATTACTTGAGAGGATTGCTGAAGGAGCCTGCCAGTTTAACGATCGCCGGATAATTATAGCATTGCATGGGCGTTGCTCAAGGAAAAATATGGTGATAAACAATTATTAGTGGCCGAACATGTTCGTCAGTTATGGGAGTTAAAGAAAGTCACTAGAATTGACACGGGTGTGGAGCTTCGTCGTTTGATTGAAGATTTCCAAAAACACATCCGTTCCTTGGAAGTATTGGGGCAGAATGTGGCTGCCATGGGGTCGTTGCTTTGCCTGATTCTTTTGAAGAACTTGCCTAGTCCTATTGTGCGTGAATGGCATCGGAAAAATAAAGGAGCAGCAGTCTACGATTTAATGGTAATGGTGGACTTTATTAAAGAAGAATTGAAGGGCATTGAACTCACGTACAGCACTTCGCAAATTAGAGACAGCACCTCTACAGTAGACAACTCACGGAAGAAGGAGTTTAGTACAAGGTCATCGGCCTCAGCATCAGCGTTACTCACAACCGAGGATGGAGTCAGTCCTGCTAGCATTCAAAAGGGTTCAAATTCGTTTTGCATATTTTGCAACGAAGCCAACTTGCATCCGTCAGCAGTATGCCCTAAATACGTCACCAACCAAGAGCGTCGCTCGTCATTAGCCACATCTCGTCGCTGTTTTCATTGTTTGCAGAAGGGTAGTCACTTTGCAAAATACTGTGACCAACGAATCGTCTGTCGAATTTGCAAGTCAGGAACTCATCACACGTTGTTATGTCATAAGAGAAATCAGTCCACGACACTTGCAGTAAGTAGTGGGAGAAGTCAGCGAGACGTATGTGGGTCAGTACGTCAAGCCAAGGAGTGTGCTAGCAACAATAATAATGCAACAGATAGGTCGGAGTCGGCCATGATAGCTTCAGCTTCTTCATCTGGAAGCAAGAATTCAAGAAAAGTGTCCGTTTGCAAACTATCAGGGTTTGGATTCAGCATGCCAGAGGAACAGAAGAAATTATCATTTTGGTGGATAATGAGTCAGGGCGTTCCTTCATTTCTTCTCGTTTGGTGCAGCAGCTCGAGTTAGCAGCTGAGGGCAGTGAAGAAACTATTATTCGTTCGTTTGGTGGGGGAAGGCAGCATCAGAAGAGTAATGTAATTTCCTTTACATTAATTGGAGGCAATGGAGTACGTCTAAATATGTCTGCCTTACAAGTGTCTGAAATATGCCATGGAGTCAGACTATGGGAAACAAGTTTGGTTGAGCGTTTCTTGCAAGACAAGCGTGGTGGCAGTTGGAATCAGATGATGGGGCCTGGTGATATTTCCACAGTGGACGTTTTAATAGGGGCAGATCATTATTGGCGTGTGATGACGGGACAAATGAAGAAGCTGAGTAGTACACTTATGGCAACACAAAGCATTTTTGGTTGCATGCTGCAGGGAACCACACCGATGTATGGTCCCTTATCGCCTACAGTTTCGATGTGTGTAGCTGCTTCGTGGGAAGAAACTTGTTCGTTGTCAAACGATTTATCGAAGATGTGGGATCTTGATCGTAGTGGCATTATGGCCAAAGACGAGAAATTGCCACAAACACTGGAAGAAGTGGAAATATTAAGTTTCTACAAGGATACCACGACATTTCAAAACGGAAGATATCAGGTTCGTATCCCCTGGAATCAACATAAAGACAAGCTGTCTGACAACTTTGAAGTTGCACTTGAACGTTTGCGTCGGTTGTTGTGGAAGTTGAGTAAGGATCCCAAGTTGTTTGAACGTTATAAGTCTGCAGTATTCGAATATCTTCGCAACAATCATGCTGAGGAAGTAACTTTGGAGAAGCATGTCCTCATGGTCTATTACATGCCGCATCAGGCCATTATCAAGAATGACAGAAAGACCATGAAAACTCGGATTGTTTTTGATGCGTCATCAAACCCTGAAGGAGGGTATTCATTAAATAAATGCCAGAGTGCAGGACCCAACCTCAATCCATCAATATTTGAGTTGCTTTTACGATTTAGATGGCATAAAATCGGAGTCACGGCTGATATGTCGAAAGCCTTTTTGCAGGTTCTTCTGCATCCAGAAGACAGGGACGCTACCAGATTCCTGTGGACTGACGCTCCGTGGAAACGGGGGACGAACCCACCCTTAAAGGTTTTTCGTATGACAAGGGTGCTCTTTGGGATGAAGGCGAGTCCATTTTTATTGGCAGCAACTGTTCGTCATCATGTAGACACACACCCCTCAAGTGACAAAAACTTTAGTCAACATTTAGCAGACAGGACCTACGTGGACGACTGTTTAACTGGAGAGGAAACAACTCAGAAAGCGTATTCACTTTCTGTACGAATACACGAAATCATGAACAAAGCAGGTATGCAGTTCGGAAAATGGGCAACTAATGACGACTCACTTCGAAACTTGTGGATTGCCAAGGGACTAGTGTCAGCAGAAGAGCCGACTGAAGAGAGAGTTAAAGTTTTAGGACTGTATTGGGAATTGTCGTCGGATCAATTAAGATTGCATCATGCTGGTTTTGTGGAAACAGTCAAGTCTGACAAAAATACCAAACGGAATGTGCTAGAAATTCTTGGACGAGTTTTTGACCCCTTAGGCTTTCTGTCTCCGTTTATGGTGATTATCAAGTGCAATTCTTCAAGATTTACGGAGATTGAAAATTGAGTGGGATAAGGTGATGCCTGATCAGTTGTTAATTGTCTGGGAGCAGTGGAAAGAAGATGTTCATCAAATAGCCAGGCTTAGAATTCCAAGATGGCTACAAGTTAGCAGTTTGGAGAACTTCCAGTTACATACTTTCTGTGATGTTAGGGCCACGGGTGTATGGTGCAGTGACTTATTTCCGCTATTCTACGGATGGCAATCATACCTTTCAGACTTATTTTGTGACGTCAAAATCCCATTTGGCGCCATTACAACTTATGAGCATTCCGAGGTTGGAATTAATGGTCTGTCTGTAGTCGGTTGTCAGCCAACATATCTCAAGTTTTGTGCAAAGAAGCTAAGCAATATTTGTGGTCGGATTCAAAAGTGGCATTGAAGTGGATCGAAGATTTACCATCTAGATGGAAAGTATTTGTAGCTCGCAGAGTTCAAGAAATCCAAAGCAATATTGGGGAGAGGTGTAGTTGGAACTACTGCAGTAGCAAACAGAACATTGCAGATGTTATAACAAGAGGACAGGGTTTGCCTAAGCTCATAGAAAATGAAGAGTGGTGGTCTGGACCAGAATGGTTTAAATTACCGGAAGTAGAATGGAAGGTTTCTTTGCTACATATGCAAGATAAAGACCGTTCCAATGTCATTCTAGAAGAGCAAGTTTCTAATGTAATGGGTAATGCGTTTTTTCAACAATTGTCTGAAAAGAGACGTTACTAAATCCGGTTGGTTAACTTTCCCGGAAATAAAGGCAGCTGAGAAGTACTGGATCTGTGTTAGTCAACATCAAGAATTTGCAGATGAAATTAAAGCCTTGATGAAGGATCAAGAAGTGAATAAAAGTTCCTGCATTTTCCAGTTTAAACCGTTCCTGGATAAGGAAAAACTCATTCGTTTAGGAGGGAGATTGGAGTATTCAAGATTTCCTGAAAATCAGAAACACCCTTTTTTGTTGAAAGGTGGAGGATTGGTGGAATTATTTATCAGGGACAGACACTTCAAGACGTTGCATGGAGGAGTTCAGAGTACACTTGCATCGTTAAGAAAGGACGTATGGATATTGCATGGTAGACAGTCAGTTAGAAAAGCCATACATGGATGTATGAGATGCCTCAGATGGAATGCCAAACCAGCAAGTGAAGTTGAAGCGCCATTGCAATTTGAGCGAGTCAGTGAGTCGAATCCGTTTCATTCAACAGGAATTGATTTTTGTGGGTCAGTTTTCATCAAGACACAAAAGGACATTACCAAGGCATGCATTTGTTTGTTTACCTGTGCAGTGACACGTGCCGTACACTTGGAGCTTGTGGCCTCGCAAAGTACGGCAAATTTTATTCTGGCGTTTAGGCGATTTGTGGCAAGAAGAGGAGGCTGCAGAGTGATCTACAGCGACAATGCACAAACTTTCAAGAAAGAGGACAGATTGTTTAGAGAGAGCTACAATTAGTTGAACAATACACAAACGCAAGAAGTTGCAACAAGTTTAGGAATTGAATGGAAGTTCATCGCACCAAGAGCAGCATGGTGGGGCGGTTTTTATGAAAGAATGCTGCAGATAATAAAATATCATTTGAGACACTTTGGGAACAGCTTTATTGTCACAAGATGAGTTTGCTACCGTACTCACAGAGATTGAAGCAGTCATAAACAATCGTCCTTTATCAATTACAATGATTTTTCTGATAATGAGGCTTTAACTCCAGTGCATTTTCTGCTTGGGAGGGAAGGAAGGGAGGGAAAGCATGTTTGACGGATAATTTGACGTGTTATGCCGACATTCCCACCAGTGCGAAATTGGTCAAGAGGTGGAGATACAGAGGATAGTTGATGAAGCGATTTGGGAAGCAGTGGCGTCACGACTACTTGTTACAACTTTGTACAGCTCACGAAGTTCATCGAGCCTCTCAAAATCAAACGCCGGTGCAGCTGAATGACATAGTTCTTCAAATAAAGGAGAAGTTACCTAGAGGAAAATAGAAATTAGCAAGGGTTATTGAGTTGACTCCCGGCAGAGATAACAAAGTACGTTCTGTCATGCTTCAACATGCAGATGGAAGTTTGTCACGAGGAGCAGTTCAGCACGTATGTCCACTGGAAATTTTGTAGGCGCGGTCGATGTGTGTCCAAGTTCGGTAATTTGCTTTAGTTTTCTCGGACTTAAGATACACTTTCAAGATACAGAAGCAAGTTCATGAAGAACATACATGCAGAAGATACTGGGTAAGCTACATAAGAAATGTTAGGGACACACATCACAGCTTTTGAACAAAACTAACACAACCGATTTCATACACTTCTTGTATGTAGTGGAAGTTGTTTCACTTGACGTACCTCTTGTATGCAATGGACGCAAGTTTTCCTCAAGGCTTTGGTCTGTATAATTAGCCAAAGAGTGTGAATTGTACAACAACGTTTGGATTAGGTGAGCGTTGAGTACACGCCTTTCGTTCTGTCTCGGGAAAGGTGGCTAGTAGTGGACTCAACAGCTCTACCAGTAAAAATTGGAGGAAAACAATTTATAATCATCACACAGCCCACTCCAGTGTGAGTTTTGCCAACCGGTGAAGACCCTATCGGAAGGTTATTTTTATACTCCGGGCACCCCCCTTTAATGAAGATGAAGATGGGTGGAAGAAGGAAGAAATCCTTGGATGTCTTGAGAAAGTCCTACTTAGGTGAAGTCATGAGATAACGTTATGTACCTCTTGTTTTTGGGGTTAGAGTATGTCGCGAATTTAGGTATGTCGTGAAGTTTAGGTTAGAAGCCTGCAAAATACGTAGGATAAACTTTCTGCCGTTTAATTATAGTTTGTATACGCAACGACATGTTTAATGGTGAATTAGCGAAATAAGATTAAATACGTATTTTTGTTGATGCTTGTTACAGAGTTTGTAAAATGCGTAATTTGGGGGAAAAAGTGCTACGTAGTTAGCAATTCAGTTATTTGGCAATACTAACAAGGGAAGTTTTGAATAAATGCACAAATAAGCAAAAATAAATGGGTTTTACCTGGAAATTTTTAGAAAGGCATCAGTCTTGAGTAAGTTATATTCGAAAGACTTGTTGCTAAGGCAACAAAAGGACCGATCTATATAAATATGCTACGTGGTGTCTCTGACGACCGTCTTAAGAGGGTTTTGATATCTCAGGTTGACTTAACTGATATGTTAGGGATGTATCAGTAGGCCTTAAGTATGTAAATAGTAAATTCAGTCCTTTTAGAGGGCCTCATTGATGTTTTTATGCATGCGCACGTGAGTGCAAACCTGTTATATTGTTGAACCTGTGGTGGCAAATTTATGAAGAAATAAACTTCACTTCGCCGACTGGGATTGACCCAGCAACACCTTCTCTCTTCCTTCCTTCCTTCCGTCATGGGGTTCTATGGGAACTTAGGACTACTTGAGGACTAATTTGTTCGCCTTTTAGGTTTTTCTGGTGTATTTGGACTTAGTCCAAGTTGTAAGTTGCAGAATGCTCTATTAACTATTAAGTGTGTCATGTGAAGTCTAATCTTTTGAGTTGTCTTCTTTCTTTACAGCATTCATTTGTTTCATGATTCTTCAAACGGGGTAAAGTATGGTTAGGTTCCCAGCAAACCTAATTCCGCCCTACTCTTAACTAGATTTAAGGACCGAGGATAACGTAGCGTTGCCGTATTAGTTAGCAAGTTAACAGCTATACCTCGTAGGGCAACCTATATAGCAGGCTGCCTAGTTTGTAAGCCCAACCCAAACCCAAACCTAACGTATCTTGGTCAGTCTAAATCTCTCTCCCCGGCTAGCTGTTTCCGGTCACCTCGGTTCCTAACAGTCGTAGACCCTTTAACCAACCCTAGTTGCAAAGAAGACAGTCCCACCTTTCGAATGAAACTAAGTGGAGTCATCTACCTAAATTAGACACGTCACAATAGCAGTTAAAAGTTGACTTGAGCGAAAAATCCAACGGTGACTTTGATACCAGCCCCTAGTAAATGGGCGCAGCTCGATTTCTAACAGTCGTATACCCTTTCAACGATCCTTATTGAAAAGAAGACATTTCCAACTTTTCGAATAAATCTAATTGGGGCCATCCACCTGAATTAGAAACGACGAAGCAGCAGTTGAAAGTTAGCCGAAAAATGGCAGAAAATGGGCCTAAAATCCATTTTTCTCGAAAACCATAACAGGTAAGAAAAAAAATGTATGGGAGTGACATTGTAGACTACATTATTGTAAACAACTTTTATCTCAACCGTTTTTTTGTATCACTAACGGTTCTGGCACGGTTTTCATTTTTTTTTAGAGATTACGGCGGCCATTTTTAAAGATGGCTGCCATTTCGTGCCTTAAGGGACGAATTTCGTGTCACTTCTGAAATCAATCTAGCTGGAGTCCTAACTAAACCCTCTGCCTTTTAACCATCAAATGCCGTATAATTCACTTTTTTTGTCATGTACCACGACCACTATAATTAAAGATCGTAGTTTTTTGGTTACGGTTTATGGATATACGAAAAATATCATTGACATAAAGCAAAAAATAGCTACCTATATTTAAATTTTAGATATCGTTTATATAAATCAAAAAGAGGATTGGTCCTAGGATTGAGCCCTGTGGAACCCCAAACGAAATCTCAGTTCAGGAGCTGTGTGTGCCATCAATACTTCCTCGTAAGTAGCGATTTTTAAAATAGTTATGCATGATACTGTACATATTTCCTCCTATACCAATGTTATATAGTTTTTTTAAGGAGAATATTTTTGTCTAAAGTATCAAATAATAATAATACTAGTAATAATAATAATAATTCACACACATTACATTTGCAATATACAATGCAGGCCAGAACACGAGTCTTATGAAGTCTGTGAATTAATAATTGTGAAGAAGTAATGGTAGTTATATAAGCGATTAGACGATTAGAACTTCTTAAAATTTTAATATTCTTAATGTTGCTTTAAAGTTAGTATCCATTCTTTAATGAGTTTATTGAGTTGGCATTTACTCTTTAAGTCTCTCAAGTTAACAGTATCTCAGTCTCTCAAGTTAAGTTAAAAGTATGCGAGATTACATGACGTTGGCCTCTCTTACCGTAGGAATTTCGCCAAGTAGGAACTTTGAGCCATTCAGATGTTGATCTTATATTTCTTTTATTTTCCAATTTATGGCCCATCAGGATTCCTTTTGATTACGCAATTCGTTATTAATTGTCATTATTTAGGACATTATTTTGGTCATTATTTTGTAGTGTTCGTAAATATCAGCAGTACGTTGTCCAATACGTTTACCAAACAATGCTTTCAGTCCTTTATTTTGATTTTTTTGTAAATTGTTAATGAGACCATCAGTTGATGTTTCTACATCCTTATCTAATATGTGAATTAATCCAGCTCTCAAAAAGAGATTTTTTTTGCTTCATTGTTAAGAACATTTTGTAATTTATAAAGCAGAGGTACAATTCGTCTAATTCTATTAACTAGAACTCCAACTTTATGTAGTTTACGGCATGTACACGTTTGATTGTCATGACATAGGTCCCCGTGGCTATAGATTTCACTTGATTCATTTTTCATATGTGAGGTCATGATTTGAAGATAACACGTTTTTTCTGCAAGGATATTTAATTTGTTATTCTTAAGCCATAAATTTATGGTGTTAAAGTCAATTTGTAAATTTTGGGTCATTACATTGCATTTATTATTAATTGCAATCATAATGTCATCTGCATAAAGTGTAAAGTAACTATTCCAATTTAGGTACTGTAGATCATTTACATAAAGAAGAAAAAGGAGTGGTCCAGGAATAGAACCTTGTGGCATGCCATATTCAATACGTTGCCATGAACTGTGTTAGTTATCGATGCCAACATAACACGTCCTATTTGTCAGATAATGCACAATAATATTCAAAATTTTTCCTCTCAAATCAAGGTTAAATTGTCAATTGTATCAAATGCTTTTTGAAAATCTACTAAAATTGCACCAACATATCTCCCGTCATTAATGCATTTGTTACCATATTGTTTATTCTATGTAGTGCATTAATAGTACTTTTGCCATGCTGAAATCCGAATAAGTTAGAATAGATTAGTTGGAAATGGCTTAAATAATTTGTTATGCAATTTGCAAAATATTTTTCAACAACCTTATCAATGACTGGTAAAAGTGCTATAGGTCTATAATTATTAAGAGCAGTTTTATTACCTTTCTTATAGACAGGTCTTAATACTTGTTTTTTTAGGTTATGAGTCCAAGTTTCTTTTGCAATTATTGAATTTCTCAACTTTAATAAGAAAACACTACTATTTTCTTTAGATTTTACAAAGTGTTCAATACGAAACCTATCATAGCCAAATGACCGTATAATTTTAATATTGTTTAGTATTTGTATTATATCGTACTTTGTCACTGTGTTTATGATCATAGTTATCTGAAACCTCCTGGTTGCATGTTAGATCGTGTTTAATGACATTGTTACAACTTTTACGCTTGCATGCACGTTTTAATCTAGGCACTTGTACAAAATTATTTACAAAGCAGTTTCCAATTTCTTTATCAATGTTATTCTTAAAAGCTTTCTTAATACCACCATCAATACTTTCCTTATCTTTTATCTGACCAGTAAGCTGTTTAATTTTTGCCCATATTTTCTTTATATTATCATAAAAATAGTGTTTGTAGTAATTTTGTTTAGTTTTAATAATATTTAATTTAACTATATCTTTATTTGATTTATATTTAGCAATCAGTTTCTCACAAGGATTTAACGATTTACTTATTCTTGACCATAATCTATTTTTCTTGTTTATTTGATAAAGCATCTCCTGGTTCATCCACTCATTCTTCATAGTGTCCTTAGCAGGCTTCCGTTTAACATAGACTTTATTAGCTTCATAAATATAATTTATTTCACTTTCAATAGATTCATAAATTGAGTTAGGATCCATTAATTTAGCTAGGTAATCCCAGTTAATATTTGCTAGTTGTGAAATTATATTTTTATGATTTAGTTTATAAACATAAACATTTTCTTTCTTTGTATTTAAAAAATCATTTCCATTCATATCTTGGTCATTACACCATTCAATTACAGTGAAGTAATGGTCAGAAATTTTAACCTGTACAACAAAACTTTTTGTAGGAAATTTCTGGAAGTTAACATAGATTAAATTTATACAGGATTTTACAAGTTTATTATTTCGTATTTCCTCTCTTGTTGGTGTATCAATCATACGAACAAATCCAAGTGAGGCCATATTATTCTTAAATCGTTCAATGTCATATTTTTCACTTATGTCTTGAGTTTCTGTAAATGTATTGAAGTTAAGGTCGCCAACAAGGATTGTATTACTTTTATTATATATTTTTTTCGTTTAAAACTTTCTTTAGCTCACGAATAAACGTTATGCGACTTGACGAAGGTTTCCTATAAATGGCAATTAGGTTAAACGTACGTATTGTATGTAAATGATATGTCTATCACATTATTAGTGTCAATTTTTAAAGAATTGTTTTCCACTAAGTTTATCTTTGATTCTTTGAACATTATTAAAATTCCACCACCACGCATTTTATCTCTACAAATACCTATGACCAAAGACCAAAGACCTATGTCAGACCACTTGTTGAATATGGTAGTCAGGTCTGGAACCCCTATCTTGTTAAAGACATATAGCATGTTGAATCTGTTCAGAGGGCCTTTACTAAGTACTTACAAGGCATGCATGATATGCCTTATGATCACAGACTTGCATGTCTAGGTATGGACTCCCTTGAGCTAAGGAGGCTTCATGCAGACCTTTGTCTAACATTTTCTATTGTACGTGGATTGGTTGATGTTGACCCAAGTTAGTTTTTCTCTCCATGCACGGTAACCACTATAATAGGGGCCACCCGTTTAAGATCGCTGTGCCCCCTGCCAAAAGGGCCTGTGTAAAGTACTTCTTCATGAACCGCGTTGTATCCCCATGGAATGGTCTGCCATCAGAGTTAGTAAACTCCTCGAGTCTTAATCAGTTCAGGCATGGCCTTCGGAAGATAGATCTCAATATTTATTTGAGGTGTTTTTAAACTAACAAATGCTAATGTAACAAATCGACTCTAACGAGACTTATTTTAATCTTGTTGTAAACTTTTATGTATGTTTTTAATATTTGGGACTGATATTAGTGGATGTCACCCCATCCCTTTCTGGATCTCCCTTTACCATTAGTGCAATAAAGTATTATTATTATTTATCTCTACAAAAACTGAATTTTTCATAGTTTTCAATACTTTAATTATTTCCTCCTCTTTTAAGTCTATTTTAGTAATAATAATTATATCCCATTTGATAGCTGAGTTTTCTATTTCCATAACAAATTGATCCCAGTTTTTTCGGCAGCTTCTTATATTTTTATGTAACAATGTAACATGCTTGTTGTCATCAGTTACTATCAACTGCTGACTGAGATCACAAAAGTTATTCACCACAGTATTAGCTGATTCCACATCATCATTAATAGTAATAATAATAATAATAATTGCAAACAAAAACGTCAAGTGTTCCATAAAAAATGGAGTTATATGATTGCATTTTCACTTGTTAAAATGTACACGGATAAAAATTGATGATTTTTAACTGAAACAAATTATTTCAATTAAAAATCATCAATTTTATCCGTGTACTTTGAAACAATTCAACTCAGCTCTGAAAGCCTGCATCTGTGAAATAAATAGACCATTCTATCGTTTCAAGTTGACAATTTTGAGGCCGAAACAGATGCAATTTCTCAATTCTGTACATTAGATTATTTAAATAATATTAAAAATCATCAATTTTTATCCGTGTACATTTTAACAAGTGAAAATTCAATCATATAACCCCCTTTTTTACGGCACACTTGACGGTTTTGTTTGTAATCCGTGTACCTTTTTTACAGCTATGGCATCGCGTTACAAAGGTTTATGCACGCAGTTGATTGTTGCTGGCCATTTTGAAGCAATTCAACTCAGCTCTGAAAGCCTGCTTCTGCGAAATAAATACGCCATTCTATCGCTGCTAATTTTTGAGGCCGAAACAACGTAGCTTAGCTTGGTTTAAATCTATATGCGTTTAGCTGAAACACGGATTCTTTCACGATCATTTATTACGAGCCATGGACCAAAGCCGTACGCCCTATCTAAACAAAATAACTACACAACTCCACAATACACAACTACACAACTATACAACTACACTACATCTGACCCGGCTGCAGAACCAAACTCGCAAAATATTGCAATACACTCTACGCACTCCACTGTGTACAAGGCCCCACCTTCTCTCTCCCATAAAGGGAAAGTTCCAGTGTGCTATGCATGTACAATCCAAAGCACTGCCAATCCACTACTCCTACTTCCAGGAGCACTTCACCGCACTGCACTGCACACAACACCACGGACTCAGCTGCAGAACCGCAGAGTACAGCAGCATACTCTGTGCACTCCACTGTGTACAACTCTTCCACCCACCTTCTCTCTCCCATGAAGGGAAAGTTCCAGTGGGCTGCGCACACAATCAAAACACGTCACTGCACCACACTGTTGTCTTGTCTCCACCACTGTACACCAGCTTCCATTCTTTGTGCTGTTAACTGTACTAGTGCTACTTTTCCTTGTGTCACGCTTTCTCATCTTCAACCCCCACTTCCCACAGCTGCAGTGCCTGGAGAGAACAGGAGACACACACCCTTGACTCACTCTACATTCGCCCCTGCTACATGGCAAAATTTCATCCTTAACTTCGTAAATGGCTGACAGCCGGTCGTAAATGACAGCAACTCTAGAATTGTGGACATTCCCTGCATCCAGGGAGCTAACAGTAACCTTGCTGCAGCATACTTTCTGCAGTGCCAAAGAACATGCTCTGGTGTCTCATCTACTCCACATATCTGGCAGGTTGCCGTACCCACCCAGCCTGACCGAAACCTGTGCGAGCACAGGAGAGTACGTCCCACCCGTAACCGATATATGACCTTCGCCTCCCAATATGCCATTTTGTTAAGGCTCGACGCTGCACCGCACACCGGATGCAGGGCGAAAAGGCCTCTTGCCGCATCTGATCCCTCCCAATTGTGCTGCCACGCCCTTAAAGCCCAGTTCTTGACAATCGGTCTACACATCTGTGCAGACAGTACCGGGATGACCGGCTGGCCGTCTCCCACCAGCGCATCATGGGCTAGCCCATCAGCCTGCTTATTCCCTGGGTTGCCGCTATGACCCTTTACCCATTTGAACTCTACACGACTTTACACACCACCACCCAAAGCTTCCAGAGTATAGTGTAAAAAACGGGTGCTGGACGCTGAGATCTTCACATACATTCTGTAAAAGTTTGTAGCCGGCCAGAGAATCCATACAGAGTGTGAAAGAAGGCAGCTGCAACTCGCTAACAACATCCAACGCAACAGACGCTACCTTTGATGTACGCTACCTAATGTAGGCTACCTTTAATGATGGAGTTACTACACCAAGCTCCCCTGTCTGTGTTCTGGCACAGTAGGAGGCATTGCAAAAGACCTCACACTCCGTACTATTCGGCTCAAAGACATGCCGCAGCTCCGGACACCAGCTCCAGGGACTGAGCGCCCTAGCACAAGCCACAGGTTGTCGAAGCAACGTTACCCCAGCCCCTGCCTCCCCAAGAATACTCCGTGCTTTCTCACTATGTCTTTCATAATCTCCCAAGATTCCCCCTACTGGGTCACCTGGCCCACGACTCAATTTACGCAAACACAGTGCAGCAAGTAGTTCCTTTGCTCTGAAATCCACAGGTACTTCCCCTCATTCCACCTAGAG
This sequence comes from Lithobius niger, assembly GCA_023313725.1. Taxonomy (NCBI): domain Eukaryota; kingdom Metazoa; phylum Arthropoda; class Chilopoda; order Lithobiomorpha; family Lithobiidae; genus Lithobius; species Lithobius niger. Next base: position 13,117 of record JAHWFP010183899.1, on the reverse strand, counting down.
TGCTTGGACAGGGGTGGAAGCAATGCAACCTGTTACAGTGCGCAGGCAGTTAGTAACTGCTACCTGAAGCATCTTCAGGTGCCTGTTGGAAGTCGACAGAAATGGCAGGTGATAATCCATTACTTACCGAATGAATGTCCCGTACGCAGCCAATAGCGCTCCCCTCGTAACATTCTTCTCTTTGCACATTGCCCGCAGAACTGCAGTCGTCATCAACATCTTTTCTTTCACCCTCACTTTGGAGCCACCACCTGATCTCCCACCCGTAGCCGCACCTGGTCAAGCGACACTCTGGTGTACTTCGTACATACTGCCATTTCCGTCTTGGCCCGGGCTAAAAGCTGGCCTCGCTCACTGAGAAGATGCTGCACGTCGTCCAGAGTCCTCTGTGCCTGCTCAGCTAGGATACTGAGTACATCGCCTACAAACCAAATCGCTACATCGTCTGCGTAGCAGACTATGTTTGCAGACATTCCAATCTCCACTAAAACCTCATTAATTGCCACTGCAAACAGTGTTCGTCTTAGACAACTTCCTTGTGGCAGTCCACTGTCAGTTGTTGCTTCCACTGACCTACTTCCATTTATCCTTGTCACAAAAACCCGGGATCCCAGTAATGCCACTATCGTCTCCACTAGCTGCGCACTTACTCCCATGCCTACAAGAGAGGCTTTGACCCAGGCTATGGACACAGTGTCTAGGCCACCTTGATGTCCAAAAAGACAGCCAAGACCACCTTGCCCTGTGCCCATGTTTCACGAATGCTGGACAGCAAGAACAAAACAGCATCTTGAGCACTGCGGTTCGGGCGGTACCCGAACTGCACTCCAGCCAAGCAGTCGTAGTACCCATGTACCAGCTCAACCTTGCAACCACCATCCGCTCGTAAATCTTCCTGATACATGACAACAGCACAATCAGCCTGTAGCTTGCTAATTCCGACCTGCTACTGCCCGTTTTGTGGACTGGAACAAGAACCGTATACAGCCATGCTGGAGGAAAGGGACAGTCATCAAGCACAAGCTGAAACAAAGATAGAAGCAATCGCTGTTCAACTTCCGTGCGACTATGTATGGCGTCGTAACTTACACCATCAATATCCACAACACTGTTGGTCTTACACTTCGATAGGGATGATTTAAATTACAAAAATTTCCACGGCACGCCACCGACTTCCGAAACTTCCGCAAGGTTATACACACTCGTAAACATTGCGTTGAAGACATCTGCCATCTCAACTCCACGCAACAATTCATGATTATTTATGGTTCTGCCATACTATAAACCCACGTCTGCACCACCTTGCTCCCACTATGGCCCAGAGATTTCCACGCTTGCAAAAGCAAATTTGAGCTTGCTACGCACTCACACAAGCGATCACTATACAAGGCTTTCTCTTGCCTCAAAATGAAGTGTGATTCTTCTGTCACCCCACGGTATGTCACCCACAATTCCTCACAGGGTGCTCTCTTCCAACGCCGATACATGCCCTACACCTATCCCTAACTGCAGAAGTGAAGCGTTTCGTCTACCACTCGGGGCTGTTGGTCCGTGGAGGATCACGCTGCCGCACTCGCTGCGGGCGTTTACCAATCCAGTCACCGAACACTCCGTTACATACAACCGGTCGATTCGGTGAGACTCTTCTGGGTCTATGTACAGACCAGGATCCATGCATTTCCTGCCTACTAGGGCAAAGAGCAACCAGAAATGATCGCTTCCACGCAAATCATCCGAAACCTCTAACCTAAACTGCCTCGCCATGTCTCGCGAACACACAATAAAATCTAATACTAATTCTTGGACTCCATTCTGTCTCCATCTAATAAATGTGGGCGTGCCGTCTTGCATGATCGCAAGATCCTGGCTGTCCACAACACTGGCTACCCTATTGCCTTGAGCATCAGCTTGCAGTGAACCCCAATCATAATGGTAGCTGTTGAAGTCACCACCAATGATGACTGGTGCTGCAAATTGACTAAACCATTTTGTCCACTCACTGACTGATGGATTCCCTGTTACATGCACAAATACGACAATGATCCATTTATTGCACATATAAACTTTAAGCGTAACTACATCAATACCTGCAACTTGCTGCTCAATTTTAGTAACTCTGTATGGCACTGCACATTTAATAAAAACGCCAACTTTTAAATCCGATAGCACAAAATCAGCATCCCAAACAGACGCATCGAAACCCTGCATATTGTTAACCTCCTGAATGCCTAAAATGTCCACATGCTTTAAAAGTAACTCAACATCCTCCAATTTACGCTGTATTCCACGAGCATTCTGAGATGCGATTTTATAACAAGCAGGCTGTGTGAATAACTAAATATCGTTACTGCTACCCCTAGCCTATCCCCCTGCATCTCCTGTTCCCTATGGTTCACTGCAGTTTAATATAATCTGGCTGTTCTGGATTTGTGATTCGGGGGCCCTATCCGAAAGTTGGCTCTCAGCCTCCCCTACCACACTCTCCCTATCTTGCTCATCTACACTTGACGAATCACGCACAACCACAATTTTCACCGGATCTACAAACATGCCGCACTCTTCTCTTTCTGTACTGTCTTGCTGGCTTCCAGTTTGAGACGACGCTGGTGCCGCCGATCCAGAACTTTTCTTTCTCTTCCGCTTCCTCTTTGCTGGTGGAGTGAGCCAAGGGCCATCACTGTCTCAAGTACGCTCATTTCGTGATGTGGTATCAGCTCGCAGTGCACTTTCTTTTGCCGCTGGAACAGCATCATTATCTTGTCGTTGAAACTCGGCATTTTCCAATGCCACCGTAAGACATGGTGCGCTTGTGCTTATGGCAGGTAGGCCCTGGTATACCTGAGCACTACTGCACTGCTGCTGCTGCAGCTGCTGTTGCATTAGTTGATGCTGCGGTTGTTGCAATTGCTGCTGCTTGCCCTTCACTTCCCTTCTCGATTGCTGCTGCAGCTGTTGTCACTGTGGTGCATTCTGTGACATTCAATGCACTAACCTGTCTCTTGCCACCACTTGCAGGGCATAGATGTTTTGGGTCACACCAGACCTCTCATATGTCGTGTGAGTGACTCGTACACACGCGACGGAAATGCCCTTTCATTCCACACCTTAATGAGGCGCACGATCTTTAACTAACACCAGGGTCTGAATGCCTCTGATTGTGATTACATCCGGCACATCCTCCATCGTCATCCCCTCTCTTAGCTGCAATGTTATATAACGAGCTGTCATTTCGCATACAGACCTGCCTCGTACACTCAACCTCTCGAATTCGTGCTTTTCCAGCATTGCAATACACGCAAAGCCTATTGCTACCTCTTGCGCGTGATGTCCCTGGGTAAACAGAGGAGATGCACTTGCACCGTTTGTTCATGGAGATCGAATATCTCAACTGGAAGTCCATTAATGGAGAGCCTGGCTTTCAGCAGCAATTGTGTTTACCTCAACCTCAAACACATGGCCTATCCTGAGCATGCCAGCTCCAACAATCTCTTCTGCCACAACAACATCTGCTGCAGCAAGATATACTTGAGTAGTTGGATATGGTCTTCCCGCCAGACCACAAACCATGATGACCGACTTTGGCATTCGCACATTAGTGAGGCCACCCCCATATAGTCTCTTCAGGGCTTGTAAGCTCCTGGAGTGCCTCCTCCACTCATCCAGCTCTTCACGTCCCATTTCCTATTCTCCTTCTGCTTCTACCTCACTGTCACCCCACACTGTCCTCTCTTGATCCGCAACAACAGTGCTAAACAGCTTCACGGCTTTCACTGCTGCTGCTCTGCCTGCTGGATCTCCATGCTCATTCATCGCAGTTACCATGACCTTCCTGCCATCTAGTTTTCCTCTGGGCTTCCTCACCGTGTCCACCCCAATGTCTATGACTCGTCTCTCACTAATTCCCCGTTTCTGAGCTTCCCTTATTACTTGAACAAATACATCATCTGTTACCACGCCTAGATTTATGTCACTGTCCGTTAGCACTTCCTCTTCCATAGCTCCTGAAGGAGCGCATCTACATCAGCGGCATAACAAAAAAGGGTTAAAGGGTTTAACGAGCGTTAACCACTCCTGGTCATATGCCCGAAGCCCTAAGGCCCACATAACACTTTGCCTTTCAACAATCAACTTTTTAGCAAAGACATATCACGTGCACGAAGAATGGATCTGGAGTTTGCTAAGTGGCATTGTTCCTTAATTACAATGGTTAAAACAATGTCAAACAATCAAAATGATCGCTCAGGGTCCCGTAACTCCGGAATGGCTCGACAAATCGAAAAAGTGGTCTCTGTGAGGATGAAGCCCAGGTAAATTTCTGTCTCAGATCATGTTTCAGATTTTAGGTAGGTGCAGTAGTTTTTTTCTGAAACCGTGTCACACAAGAACAAGAACAACCACAACAACAAGAAGTGAACATTTTTCAAATTTACGTGTGGCTTCATACGTTTACTCTTGCACGGAAATGCATAAAAGTTAATATAAATATACCTTCTATACTTATCCACTATCTGGCCAAGTTTGGTCAAAATATATTGAATAGGAACGGAGAAATTAATAGTTTCAGTTATGCTGGAAAGAGGACTTCAATCATATTAACTGAACAAAAAACGGCTTTGTCGTTCAGAAAAAAAAACATTAGAGCTCGTATGCCCATACTCACAGCCGTGAAGGTACACGAATAAAAACGGATTAGAGTTCACTTGAACGCAACGAACTATAATTTGAACTCCAATACCAGGAACAAGGACTATTTTTGATGAATGGTTTTGTCAGAAAGAAAGCGCAGTTTATATTTTAGAAGTTTAATGTTTCGGTGTTTGGGCCTGAGCGCATAATTTGTGTATTATATAGAATTTTTTTTAAAATTGTCTTGTTTGTTGTTTCATATATTGTGGTGGCTTGTCGTCACTTGTGTGCAAGCCACACTGGGAGGGTAGCTTCCTCAAATGTTAACCTTCACAGCTGACCTTAACACCTCCCACAGTTGCCATAGTCTATCCGTGCATGTCGCACCTACATATCATGTGACCAAATGTCACATGACATTCACTATATAAAGAATTGTATCCGAGTTAATAAACGTCCATTGCCAGTTTTAGTCTGTCCTTTCATTCAGTGTGAACATCATGTCTAATTAGAACCCACGGTTCCAGTGGGAACATTACAGTTGGCGACGAGGAAGTGGGTGCCATTCCTTCTATGGCTATCTAGGAGTAGACATGTTACATTTAATTAAAAATGCTCCAACTTGCGGTAAGTTTAAAAATTTTCATTTTTTGGCAGAAATGATTAGTTTTAATCTGTAGTCCTAATATGTTTAAATTTTTCTAATTCAACTGGGTTGTTGAACTTATTTGGTACTATTTGATTAGTGTAAAAATTGTACCTTATGCCAGAACCGAGGGAGGCAAGTGAATTCTTAAAGGGTAATTTTACCAAGGTTGTGTCCTGTGCGACGCGTAGGCGTGTCACACTGATAGCACTATAATCAGAAGCGCATGTTAAAAATGCAACTAAATTACCCCTCGAGAATTCATTATTGTCGTGCCTTTACTCGGGCTGATTTGTGCCGGTGTAGTTTTTCCACCGTAGTCGTTTTTCTTTCAACAGAAAACGAGTGAGGACCAGTTAGTGCCGTTGTTTAGGCCTAGCGTGTTGTTTTGTAAATAGTTCGGAGGAGCTAATGCAAACTAAAGCCTAGTTATTTAAATTATTTAATGCAGGCTAAGTTTAAGCTAGGTAGGCTAACTGACTATTCTTGCCTAGATGTTAGGAGAAACCATTAGTCTCGAGTTGCTTCCGGTAGTTATGTGGAAACTATTCAGGAAATTGTGTTTCATCTAGGTGTTTAAACTAGTGAATTAATTTAGTGTAGGCTTATGCCTTTAAGCTTTAAAAGCAGTGTAGGCTTATGCCTTAAAATTGTGTATGCTTAAGCATTTTTTAATTATTGTGGTGGCTTATGCCTAAAACAGGTGATAACGGATGGACACCTGAAGTGGCTGCTAGCAGCGGAAATTTAGATGTAAACAAAGCGAGCGCTAGCGCTAATGTTAACATTGAAATTACGAATTTTTTCGAATCTGAAGTTGAAGATTTAAAACGTTAATTCTGCTAATGCAGAGGATTTAAACTTAGATTCTGAGAATTTAAATAGGTCTATCGAAAGTTTAAACATGGCTAGCAAGGCAGCCAATTTATTTGCTGAATTCGAAAGTGAATCTGATACCTGGGCAAAATATGTTGACAGGTTAAGTTATTACTTTAAAGTTAAAATGATACCTGACGATGAGAAGGTAGATTTTTTAATGGCTTCCGTAGGGGCCAAAATGTTCGACAGGATTTTAACCATCATTTCACCAGCTCTTCCAAATTCAATGACATATGATGTTTTGGTTAAGACTATATTGGATGACGTCGAACCTGGTCCGTCAGTTGTATCTGAAAGAATTAAATTTTTCCGAAGAGCCCAGAAAACCGATGAAAGCGTTAGCGAATACCTAGCAGCGCTAAAAATTCTCACCAAATTTTGTGAATTTTCTAGCATCACTGATATTACAGGTGAAATGATTAGGGACCGCTTAATTGGGGGGAATAAAATCGGAAACGATTCAAATGGAATTACTCAAGCAAACTTTAGACCTAAAAGCAACAACATCTTTAGCTTTATCGCTTGAATCAGCCGAGTTCGACCAAGAAATAATTAGATCTCATTCTAGATCGGTAAATTATGTTTCTCACAAACCCAAGCAGCGGAATAAACCTAATTTCAACAAGGATCTAACCTGTTTCTGCTGCGGGCGTTCCGGACACGTTAAGCCTAGGTGCAAATACTGCGACTATATCTGTGGTAGGTGCCACACAAAAGGACACCCAAAAGCCGTATGTAAGCAAAGCAGCAAAACTAAACCTTTCAAAGCTGCAGAACCAGTAAAAACAACTAGTTCCGTAAGTAAGTCTAAATCTAGACCTAAAACTAAATATGGTTACAAAGAGAAAGTGCATAGGCTTCAGCGTGAAACCGACAGTGACAATGCTTCTGATAGTGAGGTCGAAAATTCGGAACATGATTCTGAAAATGATAGCGAATCTGAAGACGATTATTTGTTGCAAAACAACACAGTAGAACTGATTAACGATCCTGAACTGTCCTCAGTCCCTGTTGATGTTAACAAGATTGTTATTGTTGTAAACTCAATGCGTATTTACAAGTGATGGATGCCAGTAAGGCTTAATGGTGTAAAACTGCAAATGGAATTAGATTCTGGCTGCGACGCCACAATAATTCCTATTGAGTAGCACACCAAATATTTTTCTGATTGTCCACTTAAAACCAGTCCTTATTCTATTCTTTCCTATACGCAAGGGAGGGAAAACACCATTTATTCAATCAGTCTTGAAGTCAAAATCAACGGGCAAACGGAAAACCTTGAAGCTCTTGTTTCTAAAATGTATAAACCTGCCTTAATAGAGAAAGATTGGCTTTCTATCTTTCGACCGAACATGAATCCCTATTATGACCTCCAGACCAAAGTCAGGCAAGTTAAAAAAGTTAAGGTTAAAACACCAACTCTTGATACTTCCGAAATTGTTAAGGAATTTCCTGAACTTTTTAGCGAGGGTATGGGTAAGTTCAAGAACTTCAAGGCAAAAATTCAACTGAAAGAGGATGCTAAACCCGTTTACTGCAAAGTGCGTCCAATTCCCTTGGCGCTTAAGCAAAAAGTTAACCAAGAAATTGAACGCTTGGTTGGCTTGGGGATTCTAGAGCCAGTGAAAACCTTGAAATGGTCGACGCCGATCATGATCGTGCATAAAGCTAACGGTGAGATCCGGATTATCGGGGATTATAAGACCACCGTTAATCCTCAGCTCGAGGTTGGCCATTACCCGGTTCCCACAGCCGCAGAACTTTTCAGTGAACTAGCTGGTAGTGATATGTTTTCCCTTATCGATCTTAAGGATGCGTTTTTGCAAATTGAACTAGATCGCGAATCGCAAGCAGCACTGACTATTAACACCCCTTTAGGACTTTTTCGTTGGTTGCGAGTTCCTTTGGGCCTAGCATCTAGCCCAGGAATTTTCCAAAGAGTTATGACTCAAATTACTAGCAGAATTCCTAAATGTTCCCTATTTTACGATGACATCCTTGTAAGTGGGAAGGGGGAACACCATGACGACTCACTTAGAATGTTGTTAAATGCTTTACAGGAAAACGGAGCAAGGCTTAGGATCGATAAGTGCAAACTATCGCGGCCAGAGTTAAAATACCTAGGGCATATGATCAATGCGGAAGGACTACACACGCTCCCGGAAGTCATTGAGGCTGTTACAAACGCACCAAATCCAACGTGCATTCAGGAACTACAAAGTTTCTTAGGTTTTGTTAACCACTATTCTAAATACTTGCTAAACCTTGCGCACATTCTTTCTCCAGTTACCCGGCTGTTGAGCCCTAAAGTCAAATGGGTGTGGGGGAAAGAGTGTGACCAAGCTGTCAGCAAAGTTAAGGAATTGTTTGTCAAAAGCAAAGTTTTGGTACACTATAATCCTAAACTGAAACTGAAACTAGTTTGTGACGGATCTCCCTACGGGGTAGGCGCGTGCTTGATGCATGTTATGCGTAATGGTGAGTCACGCCCCATTGCTTTTGCTTCCCGAAAACTAACTAAAACAGAACACGAATACAGTCATTTCGACCGAGAAGCTTTGAGCGTGGCGTGGGGAGTCAAGAGATTCATGAATATCTTTATGGTCAAAAATTCATTTTGCAGTCTGATCAGAAGGCATTAATTTGGATTTTTGGCCCTAAGAAGGGAATACCACAAATGGCAGCTGCGCGTGTTCAACGTTGGGCAGTTATGCTCAATGCCTATACATGTGAATTTGAACATATACCAGGCAAGCTAAATTTAACAGCAGATGCACTGTCTCGGCTTCCATTGCCTAATGATCAGGAATTCGAGGAAGCTGAGGAACAATACCATGTTCTTGCATTGGAAACAATATCCAATTTGCCAGTGCTTAATGACACGTTAGTTGACGAAAGTAAGCCAGATAAAATCTTATCTAAAGTCTATCGCTACGTTAATCGTGGTTGGCCTGCCGTTTGTGATGATCCCAATGTGCTTCCTTACTTCACGCGTCGCGGTGAACTCTCAATCGAAACTGATACTCTTTTCTGGGGTAATCGAATCGTCATTCCGTCGGTTTTACGTAAACAGATACTTAGAGATCTCCACAGCGCACACCTAGGTATAGTTAAGTTAAAAAGCTTGGCTAGGGCGAAGGTGTGGTGGCCGAAAATCGATAGCGATATCGAAATGAAAGTTAAATCTTGCCACAATTGTCAGCAGTTCAAAGATGCGCAAGTTTCGGGCCCAAAACATACATGGGAGTACCCGACCAAACCAAATTCCCGCTATCACGCCGATTTTCTTGGCCCGATGGATAACTATATGTTTTTTATACTTGTGGATGCTCATAGCAAAATACCATTCGTTCATAAAATGAAGAGCACCACGTCTGAAAAAGTTATCGAGATCCTAAATAACCACATTGCCGAATACGGTTTATTTGATTCCTTTGTCAGCTACAATGGACCGCAATTCACGAGTGACGAATTTAAGAACTGGACTAAATTACACGGAATCCAGCATTTACGCGGCTCTGCTAACTTTCCTCAAACGAATGGACAGGCAGAAATTTTTGTTAAGAATTTCAAACGCGTATATAAAAGCTCACGTCGTGACGGTTTGACGATCCAAGAAAGTATAAATGCCTACTTAACATCGAGTAGAATTACCGTAAGTTCGACCACCCAGAAAACACCAGCTAAATTATTCTTTAACCGAGAGCTTAAATCTAAAATAAACTTGCTGTACCCTGACCCAGCGTCAATCGTTAAAAGGAGTCAGCAAAAGCAAGTTGAAAGCACTAAGCATCGTGTGTCTAAACACTATAGCGTTGGAGACACGGTGTGGTACCGTGACTTTAGTCGAACCAACTCAAGACTATGGTCTAGTGGGGTCGTAAAATCTAGAATGCCTCACCTAATATACGAAGTGCTTAATGACGAGCAGAAGGTTGTAGCCAAACATCGTGACCAGCTTCGAGCCAGGTTAATTTCTGAGTTATCTGAAGATGGTACTCAAAATGCAGCAATTCCAACAGTTTGCAGAGAGAATTCTAACATGAATAAATTACACAAGAGTGCAGATTTTCAGAAACACGTCTGCAAGCGAAATTCGATTGGTTTCCCGAGTTCAGTTGACACGTCAGCTGAATTGACCAACCAGCGTCGGAAATCGAAGGGCTAATCCAGAAGAAGTTCAGTCGCTATGCCAACTTTGACCAATGAACGAGACGTGCACCCAAAATCACCTGATCCGCAAGGGCAAAATGTCACGTACGAACGCAATCAGGCAAAATCACCCGTTTTAGCAGTCAACGAGTCCGATGACGTTTTGATCCCGAAAGCGTTATCGATGATCAGGTTTCCGCCTTGGCACAAAATTACAGCGCTCCAGAGATTAGAGTGCCAGTTGGCGAAGCACCTCCGATACTTGCTAGGGTGTCACCACCTAAAGCTAACATATCGGAAGTCTCTCTGTCAAAAACGAAGTCCAAAAAGCATAAGGGTGCGCCATCTGTTGATGCTTCTGCGCACTCTAATCCAAAAACAACTGAACGTCCAAAGAGAATCCGTCGAGCTCCGGACAAGCTCGCTATCTACGATACATCATCAAATTAAAACAATAGCAAACCATTTTTTTTGACAGACTAATCTTTATGTTTGTTTCAGGTTGCTCGTGTGGGAAATGGATCCCACGGTTTTAAAATGTTCCTTTAAATAGGAAAAGTGTCGCGTTCACGTTATTTGTATTTGAAAATAATCGAATTTTTTAATTGTTCACGTGAGTGAAACATGTGTTGTTCTCGTTATCCGTGTGGAAAACTGATTCCACGGTTTTAAAACTTTGTTCTTTTTCTATTTTCCGCTGCACAATGACCAACCTATTCTGAGCACAAATAGGCTCGTGTGCAGAAATAACCATTCAGGACGAGTGTTCGTCCGACAAATTCAACTTTAGCTTCAATTTTCATACCCATCATCACGTTTGTTGAAGCCGTTGAAATCTAAAAACCAAAAAAGGAAACTCAACTAAATGGATTCAAGAATCAAACCAAACCAGATTCAACACTATTCAAATACAAGGGTCGTAAAGAAACGAGGTCTCAAGTTTCTTTGAATTTAAAGCATTTTGTTTTGTTTAAATAAGGGGGGTCTAGCTTTCGCAAGTGCAGCTTTATTTTCTTTTCAGAAAGCGAAACATTTTTTTCCTCTCTCAACAGATAAAAATTAGAGTGACTAAAAATCTAATGACAATACTTGTTTTTTTTTCAGTAGTTTTAGATTTTTTTTTTTAGGGGGTTCCATTGTGGTGGCTTGTCGTCACTTGTGTGCAAGCCACACTGGGAGGGTAGCTTCCTCAAATGTTAACCTTCACAGCTGACCTTAACACCTCCCGCAGTTGCCATAGTCTATCCATGCATGTCGCACCATACATATCATGTGACCCAATGTCACATGACATTCACTATATAAAGAATTGTATCCGAATTAATAAACGTCCATTGCCAGTTTTGGTCTGTCCTTTCATTCAGTGTGAACATCATGTCTAATTAGAACCCACGGTTCCAGTGGGAACATTACATATATTAAGTCTGTTTCGAGTGAGTATATGATTGTGTGTTTTGAGTGCATTTATAATTTGTGAAACAAGCAGATTCCTAGTTAAGGCAGTTTTTTGCCTGTGTTTGTGTTTGAAGGTCGTTTGAGGTGGTTATTTCTAGTTCGTTTGTGTAATTACGTGTTCATTTTGTGTGTGCATTTTTATCTTTCAATTTTGTAGAGTTTTGCTGTTATGGCCTCAAAATTTAAGACTTCGTACCCTACGGTTTAAAACTTGAAGATTTATTAAGGAAAAAAATCAAGACCATTTAATTTCGGTTCTACACAACGAGTTAGCTAACTCAAACAACGACAATGTTACTTTCCCGTTGTATACTTTCCCGGCACCCAACCGTTGTTGCATCTTGTTCGAGTGAGCTATAATCCGATATTGTGCGCCTCGCCTATTGTTAGTCCATTGTTACATGTTGCAGCATTGTAACATTTTGACATAGTTAGCCGCTCCGCCTCCTCCTCCAGTCCAATTTTCTTAAATTCTCGTGCACAAACAAACTCTTATGCACGGCGGCCGTGTATTGTATGATCACCCAAAACCAAAACTGGTAGAAAAACCCGCCAAGTTTCCAAAAACGGTCGGCCTTTGAAGGTAGTGATATCATTCCACCAAGCAAAGGCCACCAAGGTTAATGCTATTAGCCAAGTTAATCACACATACTTATAGTTCGAAAGTTAAATGAAAACTAGAAGATTGCTACTAGCGGTAGCAATCTTCAAGTTTTCATTTAATGTCCAAAGTATTATTCGGTGCGATTAACTTGGCTAATAGGATTAACC
>JAHWFP010183897.1:17670-34625 GCA_023313725.1 Lithobius niger | reverse complement strand
AGGTAGTGCTCTTGCGCCAGTAAAACGGGCTCATAATTTTTTTTTTAATATTAGGAATATGGAATTGTTAAAAATTAGTGGTGTTATGAAAGGAAATTAAATAAGGGAAGTAAAAAAAAAAGGGATTTTCTTTTTGACACAAGGAAAAAAAGGGAAATTTTGTCTTTATTCGGGGAAATTCTGTAAATGAGAAGTGGATGCATGCACTGCCCGGCCCGCGCGCCCCCCCCCCCTCCGGGTAAATCCGCCCCCTGTTCCGGTTACGGCGGATCACTAATATTTACTAACCACGCAGATCATTATAATACGTGGTTAGTAATCACATCATAATTCCCTGATCTGGCTTAGTTTAGACGGTTGGTTGTACAAATGGGGCTCAAATTGTGTCACAGAAAGAAACGAGGTAGAACACAACTTTCAACTCGTAACTTCAAAGGTGCGCTCCTTCACATTTTCCTCTCTTACAACCGCCTCTGTGACGGGTTTTAACTTTCCCATCACTCAGTGCATAGTGTTTTTAACTTTATTTGCATTTGGGAAAAATGGTGATTAGTTTTATTTCTACCTCCCTTTTCATTTCCCATCAAAAATTCTAGAACCGTCATCAGTTCCACTGTCGACATAAATTGAGCGGACTCCGCTTTCTTTGCTGTTTGGCTGTCAATCGGATCGGATCGGATCGGATATGCCTTGTAATTTCTAAACAATAAGAGACTGCTCCTTGGGGTTTGTTCCGTTGGAAAGGTGGTGAAAAAACGGCGGCGTTAGGCGGCAATAAACCAAATTCAAGATAGTTTCACTTTTCGTCGACCGATTTGGACGTTTGAATGGTGTATTCAAACATCCAAATCGGTCGACGAAAAGTGAAAATATCTTGAATTTGGTTTATTGCCGCCTAACGCTGCCTGTTTATCATCAACAATCAATCTTTTAACAATCGGATGCCTCGAACAATTAAAAACGGCTTCGCGTCTCGTTGTTGATTTAATTTTGGCTCTTTGCTATTGGTCCATTTTGTCACGCTGATGGTTCCTCAACCCCATGTCCGATTCCGGAGTTTTCTTTTGATAAACCTTGTCCAGCCTCTCGTGCTACTGCATGCAAAGTTTGGTTTAAATAGTCCTTGTAGTTATCACGTGATGCGCGAGCTAAGATTACATTGGAGTGTCTTCATAGCGGAGCTTCGCTCCAAAAATGTGGCTTTTTTGGTAGGCGCTCGCGCTCAACGAGTGATTCCTAGAGTCATTCCCGAATGTTACCTAACCTCGAATAAGTCCTGCACTTTAATCCTTTTCTACCTTTCGCCGCTTTTGCACTCCATCGACGAAGTCTACAAGTCCCTGTCATACCGCAAACTTTCCCCAACATCACCATCAGGTTCGTCGCCTGGTTGTTGGCTTCGCGGTGCACGGTAGTGTCATGCGGGGAAACACGCCACCGCGCGAACGAACACATCCGCCATTGGCGATCGCAAAGGTGAAAATGGTCTGTTTTGGGTTAACTTTTTGTGGTGTATATGTGGGCCAGGACAACTAAGACACTAAACCATCGTTTCAGTGGGATCACCGACAGAATGCCACTCGTCAAAATTCCACCGGACAAAATGCCACCCTCTACCGACAAAATGCCCACTTCAGGTTTTTTTTTTACTAATCTTTTTAAAAAGCCACAATGCATAAACACAGTTACAATGTACAAACCTGGACAGGTTGTCACCTTAGCAGAGTCCACCGTCACAGCTTGTCTATTTAACATTTTCAAAAAGGCACATACTGGGTGGTGTAACTATCTGGAGAAGCTACTGCCATTCCAAATCTACTAAGAGGAGAACCACGAAAATATTCGTACACATACTATGGGTCGGGGGGACATGTAACGATGCTAGTTTAAATGACCTTGGAATGGTCCTTCCGAGGTCATCATGATGCTAAGTTTTGAACTACACGTCGTAGAATAGTGGTGGAAATTGGATAGGTTTACTCTGTAACTTTGCATAGTTTTTGGCCCGCTTTGTTGCTCATAGTTAATTCTTGTCCTGCCATCCTTTTAGCACCTGAAGAAGTAACGCTAGCCGCGGTACCCAGGACATGCAACTATACAACCTGTCAAGGTGGACTATGCCAAGTTGACGTCATGGAATAATGGGAAGATGAGCTGTCAACGAAACTAGAAGGGGGCGTAGGCGAATATTTACTGATTTATCGTTATGGGCGTTCAGGAGTTCGCCGTTAGGCTTAAGGGCGCGTTTACGCAACGACTCGCCTTTGCATTCTCGCAGCTTGAACTCAATCGCGATAGCAAAGGTGACATTGCCATGGTAACAACGCTAAATGGATTAGCTAAATCCGACATCGTTTGATCAAATACTTGCAGTCTTATAATCCGTGCCAATAATAAAAAGAATTCCTCATGACGAAACAATTTTCCCAAACGCTTCTGAACTCACGTTATTTGCTGTTTTCGTTGCGAGGCGGCAGTGATAAAACCGCCGCCATGTTGTAATTTGAGGTGATTTCTAGCTTCTAGCTGCGAGAATGCAAAAGCGAGTAGTTGCATAAACGTGCCCTTAGTCGATGTAGTCATTAGCAGGGCCCCCACATCAATGTAAGGGGCCTGGGCCTAACTACAACAGCGGGGCTCCCCTCCCCCGACTGATATCGTAAAAAGGTTACACTATGGTATAATACTAGTCGACCATAATTGTGCTTAACGGGTTGGTTCAGTCATTAATCCTGGCTCCTTACGTTTGAAGATTTCTCTGCCTAACAAGCTGACAAGCTTGCCCTGCAGTGCTCCTGCTCCGTGCTCGTTGCCGTTGGATTGCAGTTGTTTGTTGTGAGTATACAAAAATTCATAATATGCACAAATCGAGTACATGAGTACATTACCCATAGTTATCAAAACTAACAATTGCGAAAAAAATTGTTATTCCGTGCGGGCCCCGTGAGTGACCGGGCCTGGGTACAGTGGGTCCACCTAACCCCCCCTTGTGGGGGCCCTGGTCATTAGTTAGCAATTTAGCCCAACTCCTTTGTTTTCCGTGTATAGCACGGTTGGAGAGGCTGGGGAAGGAGGGGGGGGGGGAGGGAATTGCCCCCTCACATTTTGTCGTGCCCACTCTGTTGCTCCTCCACCTCGGGAGCCTTGGGCGATTTCTGCTTTCTGCTGAGATACAGTGTTAAAATTTAAAACGGAAAAAAAACTGCGATTTGTTATTGGAAGCGATTTTTTTCTGCATTATTTCCCATATTATTGTTTTAGATTCAGCTGAATTATGTATTCACTCAGCATCTTTTCAGAACTCAGAATATAAGTCGTGATTTCATAAAATGTTTTCTAGTCAACTACTTGTTATACTTCTAAAAATACTGTAATTAACACTAACCGAAATCCACACGTTGGCATCACGTCAAGACTTGCAATGTTCTAGTCTTCATTTAACCTTTAAACTATTAAGCGGTGCAATTAAGTTGGCGAATATTTTGGTATGTTGATATCACTCCTTTGAAGGGCCGAACCATTCGGAACTTGGCGGCCCCTTTTACCAGTTTTGATTTTTGATATGATAAGGATTATGTCATAGGAAATAAATAGAATCGGCCACTGAGCAGTTTCCTGGAATAAGGGCGCGTTTACGCAGCGACCCGCCTTTGCATTCTCGCAGCTAGAACTCAATCGCGATGGCAAAGGTGACATTGCCATGGTAACAACGCTAAGTGGATTTGCTCAATCCGACATTGTTTTAGTGAATACTTGCAGTCTTATAATCCGTGCCAATAATATAAAGAATTCCTCATGACGAAACAATTTTCCCAAACGCTTCTGAACTCACGTTATTTGCTGTTTTTGTTGCGAGGCGGCAGACACTAAAACCACCGCCATGTTGGAATTTGAGATGATATCTAGCTTCTAGCTGCGAGAATGCAAAAGCGAGTGGTTGCGCAAACGTGCCCTAAGACAGCTAGCCTCTAAGTGTGGTTGACGACCTCGCAGACTGACGCCAAGGTGTTCTTACGTACGTAGGGTTATCACAACGTCTCGGCATATGACCAGGGGCTTCATAACTGAACTAGAAACAATGCATGCCAAACCTTCGCACTCTACAGTCATTCCGGTACTTGGACGACGCCAGTAACGCCAGCTAACTTCCGGTTCTCGTCTGAATGAGATTCGCGAGCAGCCAATCCTGCAATTTATTTATTTATTTACTTATTTTATTTACACAATTATTGTAAAGCCCTATATAGAGCATAACATCAATTTAAGACTAAAACAACAATTAAAAAAAAAAAAACAGAAGTAACATGGCGGGCACCCATGGTGCCTACCGGTCTCGCCTCTGCTCTCGCCTGAATGGGATTCGTGAGATACGCATCCTATTATTTCGTCATCACTTCTGTGGTGTGCGACGAAGACAGCGTATATACAACTGTCAAGTTGCCACAAGTGTGAAAACGATGTATGCCTTAAAAACGATGCAAACATCAATTTATAAAATCGAACAGCTATTGGAAAATTAGTTCAAACTTTTGTGTGTTCTAGGATAAATTTTGCAAACAGTATCACAGTTTAACGGTAGCTGTGCGTGTTTTTCCCTATACTCGTCGGACTGAAGTTTCGCTAACATTTTCGAGTTACTGCGATTGAATTTTTGCTCACCATGTTCAACCTTAATGGCAGTTGCCATCCCATAATCTCAAAGCGGAAGTATCACAGATGGTTGCGACCTAAATCATGAATCTGCTTGTCCACTACAAGTAATAGATATTAGTAATTTGAATTTGTCTAATAAGGCCTCGGCCCAAATCCGTCGGATGTATTGTTTCAATCTCGACTGTTTCGAAAACAACTTATTCGCCAATCATTGTTGAAACAAGAGGATAATATCTGGCTAGTAGTTTAGTGTAGTTTTTACCTGATGATGTACTGGGTGGTATTGCTCACAATAACTATAGTGTCCGCGGCCTATCTTGAGTTCTCCGTAGAATGAACACAGGTAATCGATTGTACGTTTTTGGTGGCAGAGTGCCTTGTTGATATCCAAGATGGTTACAAAAACAATGGCGGCCGTCCATTAAAGCCTCCCCCTCCAGGAAGACGGAGCCGCTCATAAATTACTCGCAGGTCTCAAGATGCGCCGCTCACACAATAAACCTAAACCTGATATCTGGCTCGTAGCCATACAGTGGTTAAACCACGTGCGGTTCCAATGACCGATCCGAAGTATTGTTGTCATTGTTATCTTCGCAAAAGCATTGTTGCGCGATTCCTTCGGCCATCAAGTAAATGAGAAATTTCCCCATCAGTTAATGACAATGATTTCGGTTTGTTTCGTAAAAAGAACGATATGTATTTATACTGTGTGGCCATTTCCTATTTCTGTGTACAGGGTGATTCGACTAAAGTGTTACGACCCAATATCCTGTGAATGGCTAATGAGAGACTAATAATGATAGAAATGCAATGATGAGTGTGATGGGGGACGTTTACACAAGAAAAAAAAAAGGAATGACCTTGAATTAATATTTCAAGGTCATCCTCGTGCTATCTTCCAAACGAGATACGATACGGCGAAAAGGTAAATTAGAAAGTTGGACGCAAGGACACAACATGACAAACAATAAAACCAGATTCAAAATCGGATAATATAAATAAAATTATTTCTATTCACTGCAGTTGGCTTCACTACAGTGCAGCCAGCATCTTCAGAGTTAGCTTTTAAACATCATCGTAACTATTTTTTTTATTATCCGATTTTAAATGTTTTTTTGATGTTGGTGTTGGTCATATTGTGGTGTCCTTGCGTCCAACTTTCTAATTTACTTTTATTGCCGTATCGTATCTCGTTTGGAAGATAGCACGAGAATGACCTTGAAATATTAATTCAAGGTCATTCCTTTTTTCTTGTGTTAACGTCCCCCATTACACCATTCATTGCATTTATATCATTATATTCTCTTATTAGCCATTCACAGGATATTGGGTCCTAAAACTTTAGTTGGATCACTCTATATATTGGTGGCTGCTTTACCTATGCCTAACACGTAAGTTTCTTTTCTTTTTTGGCTGTCCTTGGTGCCGGTTACGGGATCCAGGTCTGAAACACTCTGGTCCCGGTGAATTTGTGGAAGACTAGGTCAGATTTCGTTAAACAAGAAATAACGTGTCTTTTAAAAAGTAAAATGTTGAATCTGTAGGGAAAATGTTGAATCTGGGGGAAATGTTGAATCTAGGTTTTTGTAAAAAAAACAAAAAATGTTTTTTTGTGCTTGCCGGTATCAATACCAGCATTCACTGCAATCCCGGCAACGTGTCCAAGATAGACTTGAAACAGTTACGGACCAACTGCGTTTCCAGCGTACGTGTATTTAAAAAATGTTGACTTTAGTTGAAAAAATATTAATTTAGCTGCAAATTTTAATTTGGTGGACATTTGGTAGTTTTCGTATCGTAGTTCGGGCATGATTGCTGCTTTTTTGGGCTGAGATATCGGTGGATAATATTAAGATGTTATTCCCACACTTTTAAACAATGAAATGTTAAGTTGTTTTCATACTTTTAACAAAGAAGTCTTAAGTTGTTCCCATACTTTTAAACAATGAATTTGTACCCAAACGTGAAAACAATGAAAACCGTTAAAGTACGGTTACAACGCCATAATATTCTAGCTGCCACGTTTTAAAATGGATTTGTAGCACAGGAAAGACTAACGGTTTATGTTTACGAAGCCTTGTGCTCTAATTTGTATGGATCATCATGATAACTTTATATGTATTTCGTTAGGAGGGTATGTTCCTTCAATAATAATTAATATAATACTTAATTGAATGTATACAATACATTCAATAAATACAAGAAGCAAAAGCTTGTATGTACCCTGAACGAATAAAATAACTTAATATATCTTACAAACATATATGTATAATTATAAGTTTACTATGTACAAAAAGTTTGAATTAGTGTTGTTAAACTTCAATAACTATATGGAATACACGAAAAAAAAAATAAGTATTGTAAAAAGGCTAGTATGGTTATTCGACATTTAACATTTCAAGATCCTTGAATGATCCAGTTTTTAATGTGTGTCTTAATATTTTTAGTGTGTGTCTTAATACTTTACTTAGCAGATTTTGTCTTAGATTGAGTGGAATCTATATTCAGGATTGCAGGGATAATATACGACAAACATCCTTTACCGTAAGAATTTCGCCATAATGGTGTTTTTAGCCAGACATGAGCGTTTGTTTCGAGAATTATGGAACAGGTTAAAAACAAGATTGAATCCTTGTTGATGACGTCACGGGATCGTGTCAGTCGTTGCATCCCCTAAACTTCGGAAAGAACACCAAACATCGTTCGCAAATTAGGCCAACTTAACAACATAGCCACCACAACTCTTCTAGTTTTCCTTTAAGCCAAATAACTGAAAAAGGTTGCTTACTCTTCATATGACTTCATCTTAAGTGTTCAGTGCTTACTGTACATCACTTAGGCGTTGACGCTGAGTTTGATGTATGTTTGTTTTTATCGAATCAAAGGAAGCAGTTTCCTTTATTTCAATACTAAAGCTTCTCATGCTGGAGCTAAATACTTTTTAGTCTTTGCACAGCGACTATAGAGCAGTGACATTTGCCGCCATATTGGCACCAGATTGGCACCAGTATGGGTTTTGGAGGGCATAACTACAAGGTGCACCACATAAAAATGGAGGGAAAAACCAACGAAAGAGCGGATTTCTTAGGCTTGTTGTTTTCTCCAACAACAAAAATCGCGTGTTTTAGGTCTAAGAAATCACTCTTCACAGCATCGGCTTCAGTATGACGCCCTTCTGTTTCTCTCTGCAGTGCCCCTTGCAGCTAACCCATTAAGGCTCCAGCATAGAGTTATATACAATAATACTACGTCGTCGTGTCACTGCTCTATAGCGTCGACCTTGTACGTCCGTTCATTGCTTTTTTCAACTCCGGAACGGTACCAGATAGAGATAAAAGGTTTTCACCGTTAGATCCAGCGTCCAAAATTAGTTAAAAGGAATAAAAAAAAAACCGGAAGTGTAATGCGGAAGTGGCCCACAACTGGCCGGAGTTGAAAAAGACGGCGGACGGACGGACGGACAAAGTGGTTGCCATAGTCTTCGCAGCCGCTTCGTGTTTACGCAACGACAATTTTCTCGCTCACTAGCTTTTACTTGGTCAATACCAAATCTGTCGACTGCTTCTCGCCTTTACCGGAGCGTGCGGCTTTTGAGTTGTCTATACGTAGTAACCATGGCAACAACACGTACGTACTCGATCTTCTCTTCGTGCCTCGTGATACGACGTACGATGCGTGCAACATGACAGCGTCAATTCATGACAACAAGGAAATAATTTTTACTGCAGTGCAATTAAGACGACGGATTGATTTCTGAATGCCGGGCATTCGATGATTTGTCTTCGATTCAACAAGCCCGAAATGACGCCATGTTGGATTTTGAATAATTCTGGCTGCGAGCAGCTATTTATTCTACCGTCGTTTGATCACTGCTACAGAAGCTCTTCTTTGAACGAGAAGAGCAAATTTTGGCAATAGTGTGAAATTTCAACGATGTTGTGGCAATGTTTAAAACTACTGTTGCACTTTGTTCTTATCCGTGTTGTTATTTATAATACGTTACCGCATTCATTTAGTAGAAACGGGAATATCGTTTCGAATCGCAAATATATAGGAATATCGTTTCGAATCGCAAATATATAACGGTTGCCTAACAAATAGCGTTCGGCGAGCGAGAAGGTGTCTTTGCATAAACCCGCCCTTACTTCGGAATTTCGCTTCGTAAACTAGCGATGACCTAAGATTGATTTTAGCTAATAAACTCCATTATATTATTGTTTTTTTTTTTTTTTAATTTTATTTATTAAACGTCCAATACTAATACCACGAATGGATGGATGAGGTGAGTTGTTGACTGATAACTAGCGACTCGTTATGTGCAATATCAGTACGTAGTTTATTTTCATCCTTACTGGAGGGGGCCTTCGTCGTTTATATACACCATGCTTCAGTTTGTTCGATCAGAATTGACCTCTCTCGTCTGAGTGGACGCGTCTGCTGTTCCTTTCAGCCAATCAGCGACCAGCAAATTCAAACTTCAAATTTTGAAAACTCGTGCCGCTCTCCAGGCGCGATTTCTGAACTAAACTTTCTGCCGTTAACATGTCCATCAATACAGCGAGGTTCTACTGCCCTAAACTCACCCAATCTATACCAACTAATGCCTAATGGTAATATTTACAGCTAAAGTGTCCGCGGCCTATCTTGAGTTCGCCCCAGAACAACACAGATAATCAATTGTATGTTTTTGGTAGCAGAGTGCCTTGTTGATATCCAAGATGCTTACAAAAACAATGGCAGCCGTCGACTAAAGCCGCCCCTTCCAGGAAGACGTAGCCGCTCATAAATAACTGCACGACTCAAGACAGGCCGCGGACACTATAATTTCGTTTTTTTAATTGATTTAGCTGGTTGGGCGATGTTTTTTTTTAAACCTGCCTTGTCTGGCGAAACTATAGACGATTTTACAAACGCAAGGAGTGTCCATAGATTAGATATTATAAACTAGAGGATGCTGGTGTTGGATGCAACGTCTCCAACACTGGTACGGTTTGATCGCTCATGTGTATGTTCATGTATTCCCAAATTTGGTTTCTTCAATCAATTTTTGGCGCACACTGGCTAACAAGCGCTGATTTTCGTTCGCTTCACTCACTCAATCAGCGCATATCCTATGACTCAAATCATAATGCACCGTTTTAACAGTTGGTCCGCTCCAGCATCGTAGAATAAAACAATTTTTCGCTGTGTCAATGTTACTTCCGTGCTAAAGTCCGTTCTAAGCGCGGGTGGTGTTGGATGCACCGTTTTAAAAAACTGGTATGGTGGTCGAGGTCTAGCTTTGTGTGTTAACGCAGTTCGAATTAAGTTTGTTGGAAACGTTTTCTTCGGGTTATGCTTAGTGAACACTCAACGATGTCAGTCTTCCAACGCTGATTTACGTTCGCTTTGCTCACTCACTCAGCGCATCCTGCGACCGAAATATCTCCCCTCCCCTCCCAATGCTAATTATCCCCCTCCTTTCTCCCTCCCAATGCTAACCATCCCCCTCCTTTCTAAGTAGCCCCCTTTCTAATCATTCAATCTGTTACATTCTTCCATGTTCATGTTCATCCTGGCTTTGTCACATTTTGTATTGGAGAGGCAGAAATACTACAGCAGAAAGCAGAAATACAAAAACTGGTCATCGTGGCAGAGCGGTGAGAGAGCTCAGCCTGGTTGCTGGTGGTTCGCGGATCTGGTGGAACCCCTAGAAAGGGGACCTTGGCAAAGTCCCCGCCAGGACTGCCGGCCAGGGTAGCGTGTGTGGCTATCATGCTCCTTCAACGGCTGTGGGAACTATTCTGGGTAATTCTGGATAATCTTTCGGCTCCTGCGATAATCGGAGGTTTTCGGTTCAAATCCTCGGGTTGGCTTCTCCCTTTTCCAGATTTTTCTTCTTCTCTAAAAGTCTGGTAATGTTCAAAATTGAGCCGGTTCAGCCACACGAGCATTAAATTGCTTCGTCTGACTTAAGACTCAAAGAATTTAATTAAAACGGCAAGGAAAAAGGTAATACCCTATATATAGTTGTTCAGCTCACTTTGCTGCACATGCTTTCTAAGTCATCTATGTCCACATTAAGTTAATCAACCACTTAAAATGACGCATCTGAACCGTGTGCAGATTATTAGTTTTTTGTTGGTAATAAGCAAGTTGTTGTGAAACTTTTACTTACCTGTCTACTTGCATGTTCACTTGCATGTTAATACTTTCACTTGCATGTTCCCTTGCAAAATAACACTTCACTTGCGTGTTTAATTGCATGTTCACTTGCATGTTCGCTTGCAAATTAACACTTTCACTTGCGTGTTCAATTGCATGTTAACACTTTCACTTGCTTGTTTACTTGCATGTTCACTTGCATGTTACACTTTCACTTGCGTGTTTACTTGCATGTTCCCTTGCAAATTAACACTTCACTTGCATGTTTAATTGCATGTTCACTTGCATGTTCGCTTGCAAATTAACATTTTCGCTTGCATGTTTGCTTGCAAATTAACACTTTGACTTGCATGTTTAAACGTTTGCTTGCAAATTAACACTTTCACTTGCATGTTTAATCGCATGTTGACTTGCATGTTAATACTTTCACTTGCATGTTTAATTGAATGTTCACTTGTATGTTCACAATGCTAATCGAAGTCTTGCTGTTGTTCAGAGAGCACTAAACGCTTGTTGCCCTTACTTTGTTAGTCCTTTTTAGGAATATGCTACTCCTGTCTGGTGCCCTTATCTCATGCGAGATATCGATCATATCGAATCCACTCAGCGTCGTGATTCACGAAATGTCTGGCTGGCATGCGGCACTTGCCATACAATGTTTATACTTGCCGCGTTTATACTTGCAATGTTTGTACTTTACACTTGCCATACAATCCTCCACGCCCAAACTCTCGTACAACGCGAACTGTAACGAGAAACTTCCCCAAGCTACAAGTGTTAAGCAACTCATTCGACAACCACTGATGGTGTAGCAGTAGTGGGTGCTGTGCTGCGTGAGTTTGCGTGCGTTACAGCGCTGGTTGCGGGGGAAAAACAGAAAAATAAAATAAAGAAAAGCAACAGCCATTTTGGCACAGCGACGTGCACTTGACAACATCGTCGGCCGCACGTGGCTGCTGAAATAATTGCCCTTTCTTATGTCTCGTGCTGTACTTGACATCAGACAGAAACCATTAGCCCGGGCGTCAAACGCCGCCAGATGTTTATTTTTCAAAAACTCCCCATGACCGAACGCGAAAATGCGTTTTGTCGCTTCATCTTTTTAACAGTGAGCGAAATGAAAAAAATAAAAATAAATAAATAGAAAAATATCGAACGCATACAAGAGAGAAATTGGCTTTAAATTTTTTTTTCGGAAATGTACGTCTAAACCAGTTTCTTTTCGTCGCCTACGGGCAGTCATTGTTGTGCATTGTTGTAGGGGTTGAGTTTTTAAAACCCGTTACTTTATTTTTTTTTATCATGCTCCCATTGGCTCCCGTTCCTGATGACGTCATCGCTTCGGCACCAATAACGTCCCATTAGAAAGGGCGTTACATTTCCTGCAAATGTTGATGCTTTGCAGCTTTTTGTGTGTCTTTTTTTTTAATGATTTTTCAATTAATTGTAAATACGTATTTGACTAAATTTTGTTTGTTTTTGCTGTCCTCGAGTTTTTTTTTTTTGGCTGGTAATAGTGCCAGGTCAATTGCTTTACTTTGTATACTTCCCTCTTCCCACAGGAGCTCTTGTGGGTTGAATGCTTGCGTTTTCTGTTTCATCTAGTAATTTGTGTTGGATGAATAAACTTAACTAACTTGACTAACAGGAA
Source organism: Lithobius niger (assembly GCA_023313725.1). Lineage (NCBI taxonomy): Eukaryota > Metazoa > Arthropoda > Chilopoda > Lithobiomorpha > Lithobiidae > Lithobius > Lithobius niger. Next base: position 22,177 of record JAHWFP010183897.1, on the reverse strand, counting down.
ACAAAAAAAAAATTCAGTTCGGTAAAAATTCAGTTCTCAGCAGTCCGTGCCTAAGGAATACTTACTTTGCATAAGCCTTCTGTACAGCCGTACCGACTGAGAACACTTGCAACGACTTTGTCCGTCCATTGCTTTTATCGACTTCGGAACGGTACCAGATAGAAACGTCCAAGGTTTACAACGTTAGATTCAGTATCAAAAGTTAGTTGAAAAACACGGCAAATTAAAATATCGTTACAGTCCTTATAGCTAATAGGCTTCTTCGACGTAATTAAATAAAACAATAACATTTGATAGTCGAATGGTCGAATTGAAATCCTAAGTATAACACGCAGCCGTAAAACAAAAGGATTTTAACTTCGTTTAAAACAGCCTCTCGTCGCTTGTTGCAGAATGAAGAGGCTCACTGTTGAACCAAATTCTTCATTTCACTTATGAAATAACAAAACTGCAGCTAATAAAATTAGGCCTAAAATCTGAAAATTTGGTCTTAAATCATGTTGCAACGGCAACGTCAAGTTGCTACGAGTCGCTGCTGGCTTTATCATTACGACGTCTCTCTGTTGCGTCTTTCCCGTCACTTCCCTACTACCACTGATCTATATAGGCTACGTTGCGCATTACATTGTAATACTAGCTGTGTGCCCGGAGGCGCACCGTGTTGCGAAAATGAATAGACTTACTGAACAATTCAAATCTACGTTCGATGATACTTACGAAATTAAATCTATAGGTAAAAATTAAGCCTGAAATCTGACAATTACGCCTGTAATGTAAAAAAAAGGCCTGAAAGCTAACACATTTTAAACCGGCAATTGCAATGGTTACTGCTTTTTAGATTATATAACAGAGATCGCTGTTGCACTGCGTGGTATAGTAGAGGTGTGCGCCTCAACATTGGAAGTGGCAGAACTCCACAGAAGACCGGATGCGACTAGGTAGTCGCTGTAGCCTCTTGTTTAAAGCAACGTTTAGTTCGTAAATACGCACTAAAGCATATCAAGCGATGGAAGAAATAGGCCTAATTACCTGTAATACTGGACTAACTACACGATGCGTTGAGTTTGGAACTCCCTGAACCTGCTGCGTACACATGCTAGAGAAAGTATTAAAGTTCAGTAGATTTCATCGAGAGCGCGCCATGTTCTCAACCGTCGGGGTCTTAAGAATACTTACTTTACCCCTGCTTCACATAATTTGGCTTTTTAGAGTAACTTGATTTCGTGAAATGCACTAACTAGGGATGGGTCGGTTTTATTTTTGTGACTTTGGTTTCGGTTCCGGTTTCGGTTTTCACGCCCACAAAACCGCGGTTTCGGTTTCTGGTTTTTGCCACCATCCATCCCAACCAGCTATCCTATTTTTTTACCCTTGTAACAGTAGTATTACTAGCTTCTAACTCGCTCCTATACTCTCACTTTCAGCAGCGTCATAGACCATGGGTTAGCTGTGGCACCATTTTCCTCTATTTTCTTTTTTAATGACTATAGGAGCTTTGCTGTCATTTATACGTAGAAAATGATGATTATTAAAAAAAAAATAGAAAAACAAATCAATTTTTGATTTTTCAAACATACCGTACGAAAAACGGACACAAAATCCAAATCGGTTTCGGTTTCGTTTACCGATCCATCCCTATAGCACTAACGCGTATCAACCCCGATCGTAAAATAGGCCTAATTATTTGTAAATATAGGCCTAACTATAACGATACAGCATCCAGCATAGTCTGAATTTACTAATGCTGTATCTCCTGCCGTGGAAAAAAAAAAGTGCTCCAGATGTATTGGGAAAGTGCTCTAGCCCAAATTTCGCGCATTGCATGGGGAGGGGGTTAGACAGAGCTCGGAACAACTCAGCACTTTGTAGGGAGCTTTTCCTAACATCAGCATTAGCTTATCGCCAGCAAAACAATCGATATGTCCACCATAGCTCTCCAACAAGGGGCATTCCACACCGACGCCTCGCAAAACATCCTGAAACGACTACTTATTCTTGGCTGAAACTTGACCCCTTTGGGCATCGGTGCTCCAATCAGAGCCCCCGTCGCCATTACGACGCAGATGGCTCGCTTATCAGATGGGTGTCCAAAGCCCCGGGGGACTGCTAACGCTCGTCTTCTTCCGTTGCGCCATCCCAGTCGGCTCTTCCAATCCATAGGGAGGAAACACCAACCACTGAGCTTTACGAAAACGAGATTAAGTCATCTGGAGAAGCAGTAAATCCGTTTCGTCCCCCCAGCAATACGTATGGTCGTCGTTAAATGACCGGGCGCTCCGTTCGTCTCTCTCCAGCGGATAAACTATAAGGTTAGGAAGGAACCTCTAGAGAGCGTTTATTCCTCAAGAGATGCGCCGCGCATTCAGGAAATGTGCAGCTTCTCGTAACTTCCCATTCCGCAACTAAGTTATGCTTCTGGGGTTTCGATTTCGGATTTCATTAAGCTAGGGTTTGCTAAAACGAAGTAGGATTTGTTTGGCATAAATCAGCCAAGATGGGAAGTTTATTTAGCAAATATAATAATTAAAAGTCCCAAAAAGAGTGAAGCTAAAAATGAGGCCTCGGTGAACCCCAAGAATATCTCCAACTATGCTTCGTGCCCTTTAACGGCGCCTATTCACCATTTCGATAGCGTTGCCCATAGCGTTTCCGCCATCCAATAGGCTGACGTGGGTCACGTGATCTCGTTTTTAGTTATGAAACTCCGAATAGTGTTGTTCTTTTTTAATTTACCGCTATTTTCTTCATATTGCTCGAAGATTCTACGGTGCTGCATCTAGAAGTTAAAAAGGTGAAATGGCACCTTTAGGCCTTTTTATCATTCATTACTTTTATCTTGAGTTCGCCGCAAACGAACACAGATAATCGATTGTACGTTTTTGACAGCAGAGTGCCTTGTTGATATCTAAGATGGTTACAAAAACAATGGCGGCCGTCGGTTAAAACCGCCCCCTCCAGGAAGACGTAGTCGCTCGTAAAGTACTTCCAGGACTCAAGATACGCCGCGTACACATTAGTTCTTCTTTTTCTTTCGTTTTTTTTTTCTGTGTTGGTATTTAAGCATTTTTAGGCAAGCAGCTTCAGATTAACAGTATTGAAAACAAATTATGGCAGTTACACCTCCTGATTTATCTCCTATACAATCCAATGTAGTGATTTGTGAAGTCACCCGGAACGAGTCTGCTGAAGCCACTCGTGCCCAGCTGGGAATGTATGCTTTCATATGGGTTTACGGTGGAATTACGATTATTGTGCACATACTATTTTATTTGTTGTAGTTTTATTATATATGTGCTAAAGGGGCACCCCGCCTGCCTGATAACATTCCGCCTGCCTTATAACAGCCACGCGCTGATCGCCATCCGTGAATAGAGCATCACAAAGGTCATCTGAAATAGTAGCTGCGTTCCTCGCAACCAAGAACGTAGCTACTGTCTCAAATGGCGTTGCAAGTAATTATAGACGAACCAGCATGAACGCATTAATCGTATCGCCACATACCTCAATGATTCTCGTATTTTGACATCACAATTTATAATTTTCTAGGCTAGTGTCTTTTAATTTTGCTTCGGCGATCTATTGGAATAATTCATTTTAATTTTTACCGCATTAGTATTTTAGTGGGTCTTTGCCAATGTACCGATAAGTACTGGCGCACCACAGTGATATATATATATGCCAGTTGGCATCCCCTTGTAATGTGGCCTGGTGCACCTGCTTTGTATGCGATACTAATAGTTGATAAGAAAAAAAAAAGAGTGGCAGCTCGTTTTGAGCATTTGCTGCTGAATACCTAACCGTTGCACACTGGGAGCTTCCTCTCTCTGTACACAACTACGAGTACAGCACATGTACGAGTTGCAGTGTTGTAAAACGGTCTCCCTACCCAGACGGACACCCGTCTAATAATAACAGTAACAATGCTGCGTTGATTCTGCGTTGATTGTCAACAATAGTGTCTTTACAAGCCTCTCACTGGATGGCAACACAGTCGTCGTCAATACCGCCAGATTGGGACTTTTCAATATCACTTATTATAAGTACTAATCATGCAAAAAATCCAGAAGCGTAAAGGGACCCATAAAGTTCCTTGAAATTGCATTACGATTGCAAATAGAGGGCTTAAAAAAAGGAAAACGTAGAATTACGGAAGGAAAAGCGCCAACTGGACGCAAAGATACCGCCAAGCGAGTTTCTGCACATCGTGTGAAAACACAAAACGAAAATTTGCAGAGTCGTATAAAACGCCTTGAATCACCATTTAAGAGAGAAAACAGCCTGAATCAATTGTCCAGAAAGTCCTCCAGTCAACAGTTACCACGCAAGTCCCGCAATCAACTGTTACCACGCAATTCTCGGAGGGCGATGTTTTGGATCATACTGGATGATGCAGTTTGAAACGATTCATTCGACGCCTATACGAAGAATTGGTAACAGCAGCCACCAATAGCAGTTAAGAAAAGTGTGTTAAACTCATGTCACCACGCCACGTTTTTTTTTTTTTTTT
>JAHWFP010183897.1:0-17570 GCA_023313725.1 Lithobius niger | reverse complement strand
ACCAATACTGAAGAATTGGTAACCCCAGCCACCAATAATGAAGTAACGGAAGCCACCAACAAGAGTTAAGAAAAGTGTGTTAAAATCATCTCACCACGCCACGTTTCTATATTGGAACAAATACATAAGTTTCCCCACGATCACTCCTCCCTACTTTTTCATGTTTCAATCCTGCACTCTTCTCCTTTCCTCCCCAACCCCTCCCTCCCTCCCTCCCTCCCTTTCCTCCGACGTATTATCTGCACTGTGAAACACGCCGTCAGGTCCCGGGTTGTCGTTGTGGGCAATTAAAATAAAAGTATTAGTGAAACTCGGTTAAATATTGAAAAAAAAAAAACGACGAAGCCAGCGGGCTAAAGGTTTCGACTTTGCCGTATATACAAAGGCGTATTTATTTATTTATGGTAGAAATATTCATATGAAAGTGAATGGAGTCAGGGTCAGGGGTCATCAGCGTTTGATAGCCAGTGTGCGCAAACTGAAAACGTAGCTTTTAACGGATAAAACAATGCTTCACGTATATACAACTGCCACTGCAGATCATTCAAAATTAAAGGATTAGTGAAACTCGGTTAAATATTGAACAGAATTGACAAAAGCCGGCGTGGGCTAACGATTTCCACTTGGCTGTACAAAGGCTTATTTATTTATTTCCGGTGTACAAAGGCGTATTCCCTTTTATTTCCGGTGAAAAGATTCATATGTTATATAAGTGCATGGAGTCTGGATCAAGGGAGGCGCTGATTGAGTGAGCGAAGCAAACGAACATCAGCGTTTCCTAGCTAGTGGGCGCAAAAAGACAGACGGGTTACACGCCTTTCGCAACAAACACATGAGAAAGCAAATCGTCCTACTGTTTTAGACGGTGCATCAAACACCATCCGGGCATAGCATAGGCTTCAGGTAGGAGTAAATATGTTACAGTGGGAGTCAATGGCCGTAAGAACCCGTCTGTAATTGTCGCTGTGCCCAGGGTTTCCAAGGAATCCCCACTAAGTTAGCTTTTTAGTGTTAGGAAAGAATCATTTTAAAGAAAAACAGTGAATGAAAGGCTGTTTAAAACAAAAATGTATCAGCCGCCTTAGTCCCGCAATAAACCCACTGGTACTCAGGTCCGCCATCTTGTAAAGAGGGAGGTAAGTATTTACATTCATTTTTTTTTTCTTATTAAAAAACATGCGACGGAATTCTGGAAACACCCACATGGTAGGACCAGTGGTCTAACTAGTGTGACCTAATTTATGTGGGTGTTTCCAGAAATCCGTAGCATGTTTTTGTTAAACAGAAACAAACTATATATATATATATATATATATATATATGCTAGAGGAAGCCCGTACTATACATGGATGGTGTTGTACGGAAACCCACCCAATCCACCCAAAAAAAATCAACCAAAAAGTGGAAACCTGACAATCAGATTTTTGCGCATACTGGCTAACAAATTCTGGGTTTCGTCCGCTTCGCTCACTCAATCAGCGATCCCAAGCCCGACACAGGCTCGCACCGCGTCTCCAAGCACTGACGTTTGAATAAATAAATAAATACGCTTTGTAGAACAAAGTTGAAGTGTTTTATTAATCTTGGTTTTGATGCAGAGAACACGGGGAGCAAGTGAAGTTTTCTCACGATAGCAAAGACCATCTTTGCAAACACGGTTCGTCTAGATTAGCATGATGGCCGAAATGTCGCCCGTAACCTCGGGTATTGATGAGAGGAGATTGTTTGATGAGAACTGGTTCCCACAAGCCACCACGTCTAATCCTTCTATGAAGCAGATAACACAAATTCAGCCAATACGCCCACCTTACCAGTCAACACAGCTTGTCTTGGCGAGTGAAGACAAATTGTACCTTCAATCAAGGAGTTTGCCAGGACTAGGAAATTAAGAGTTAATTAATACCCTCGCCACGGACATCAGCATTAGTAGACTGACATCCCAAGGCTCTGCCATTGTAAATAAATGCTTCACGTCTGGCAGCGTTAACATCAAGGTTTGGACTTTCAAGGTATTTGTGAGACCACTCCTTGAATACGCTACCCCAGTTTGGTCTCCTAATCAGTTGGGGGACATTGATCTCATCGAATCGGTACAACGAAAGTTTACGAAATGCCTACCTAGCCAACGGAATTTTAATTATGGCGAAAGTTTAGCCGGGGCCGGGCATGAATTACTTGAACTTCGTCGAATTAGATTCGACCTAATTCTTACGTACAAAATTCTGAGAGAATTGATTGATGTAAATCTACCTTTCTTCGACTTGGCCCCAGGCAGGATGTATACGCGTGGTCATTCTTGGAAACTTGCTGTACAGGCTGCACGTACTAACTGTCGCAAAACCTTTTTCTCCGTACAAGTTGTGAAAGTTTGGAATGCTCGCAAGGAATCAATTGTTGAACGGTCCACAGTGCATGGATGCTGTCGTACGTAAAAGCTCGAAAACCTAACAGTCTGTTTGAAACCCCCATCATAGAAATTTTATAGGCCTTTCTTTTGGCTTTGTTGTTCCTTTAAATCTAGGCTCGTTGTTAGTGGTTCAGCGCCCTTCTGCAATCCTTCCACGTCTTGGTGGTAAATTGTATATATTGATTTATTATTCTATTATTATATAACTATTACTTACAAGCGTTATAAACAAATTTGGGCATCTATCCAAGAATCAGTTTGAATTCCTGAGTGGCCTCAGCACTGAAGTTGCTATTACTGAAGTCTACTTGTGGTCAATAGCACCCTGGTCGTAGGAAAATACCCAGTATAGCTCTTTTTCTGGACATATAAAAAAGCCTCTATATTTGCTTGGTATATGGATGAAGTTGAAAGTCTTACGACAGCTTGAATTATTCTTGTATTACCATGAGTTTTGGCGAGGATTTTTCCCCCTCTTTTTTTTTCGAGTTGCCCTGCGCGCGAGTGTTTCACTCAAGCAGGACTTTTGTTTCAAATGTTTTTTTGTTTTTTTTTTGCATTTATTTACTCGTGTATTTTAAAATTTACCCGTATTGAATGTTCGAATTTCCCTGGCAGGTAACAAACCCTATTGCATAATTTGTATAGTATCCGCGGCCTATCTTGTTGCAGAGTTCGCCCCAGAACGAACACAGATAATCGATTGTATAGTTCTGGTAGCAGAGTGCCTTGTTGATATCCAAGATGGTTACAAAAACAATGGCGGCCGTCGATTAAAGCCGCTTCCTCCAGGAAGACGCAACCGCTCATAAGATACCTGCAAGAATCACGATACACCGAGCAGATAATAGTTACCATGCGAACAACAAACTTCACTTCACCTGCATACAACGACCGAGCACCTTTAAAACTAGTACAACAAACAGCAAGATTTCGGTCCAACAGTATTTTTTCGTCCCTTATTCTTGATCTACACGGATAGGCGGTGGACTAGAAGCGCGGGAAAGGTAGGCGCCGTCCATTTTTTTTGTCCCCCCCCCCCTTTCCTCTGAATGGTCCTCTAAAGAAAGAGGCCAACCATCTATTATGGACGGGCTGTTTCATCCACACGAGCCTGCCTGCCTGCGCGCGCGGGACTGACGCGAGATGAGAAAGCTCATGAAAACTGGATGACTTCCTCCTCCGCTCCGAGTCACGAGCCACCTAGTTTCCTGCGTTCCGAACGACGCGCGCGCGCACACTAGCCGAAGAGAAAAGGCTCGCAAGGCATCTGACAGCTTTTACCTCAGGAACCCCGTAATTTAGACTTTGCATATAATAACACTTTTGGTGAACGTGAACTTCCGTTTTGGCTTAACAAGTTTTCATCGATTCGTTGTGTTCATGCCAGTTTGGAAGTGTGTTGCGTGCGTGTGTATGTGTGTGTGTGTGTGTTTGTGTGTCTTTCTCATTCGTGATGTGTTTTAAAGGTGTGCCATTTTCTAAAGAGATTTCTAATTGAAGTGTTTCCAATTCAGTGCCGTGTGGAGCAAGCCATGCGCGGTTAAATAGATTGACGTATTGATAAATATGTCTTTCAAAATTCTTTGACTTTGAAAGACGTGGTACTGTACGTGCTTGCCGGACGGTTTGCAAGCAAGCAAGCATTATCATCCTTTTCTTTTAGCTTTCTTAAAGACTAAACGAGGGGCCGTCATCAGTTCCACTGTCGACATAATAGAGCCGGTTCCGCTTTCCGTGCTGTTTGGCTGTCAATCGGATCGGATCGGATTTGCCTTGTAATTTTTAAACAATAAGAAACGGTTGCTTAGGGTTTGAGCCATTGGAAAGGTGGTGAAAAAACCGTGAATGGTGTATTCAGGCGTCCAAATCGGTCGACGAAAAGTTGAAATATCTTGAATTTGGTTTATTACCGCCTAACGCCGCCTGTTTATCATCAACAATCAATCTTTTAACAATCGCATGCCTTGAACAATTAGAAACGGCTTCGCGTCTCGTTGTTGTTTTGATTTTAGCTTTTGCTATTGGTCCATTCTGTCATCCTGATGGTTCCTCAATCCCGTTTCCGATTCCGGATTTTTCTGTTGATAAACCTTGTCCGGACTCCCGTGCTACTGCATGCAAAGTTTGGTTTGGATAGTTCTTGTGGTTTTTGCGTGATGCGCGGTCTAAGATTAGATTGGAGTGTCGTCATAGCGAACGGGAATGTAAAGTGTTAACTCAAGGCCGGAGTTAAGTCCGTTGAATTGAAGGTAGGGTATTCACTCGGGGAAACTACAGAAATTGCTATTTTGTTTATTAATCTGCTAACTTACAGTTTCATTAATCTCTTCGTTAGTTCGTCCACACCTTATCAGCCCTGATCCCTTAGTTCCGTGAAACGAACAACACAATAAGTAACAATCATTTTAAACCATGTATCAACGGATGGCAATAATTAGAAGGTTTACACACTGGACTAACTTAACTGAAGGATGAGACTGAGTCAAGTATTACCTTTCTGCTATTTTGGTCCCGGTTTAATTTGATATTGATTTGCTCGCCCGTTAATTGATACGGCTTACTTGGTTGGTGATGAGTTAGTGGCTAAGTGATCCCTAAATAAGTAAGCTAATAATTGGGCCGGTAAAGTAAAAGGAGACGGGGGGGGCCCCCCCCCGGCAGAAGGTTCTAAATAAGTAGGCCAAAAAATGGTTTACATCAGGAATGGTTGGAATGCTAGAAAATGCTTCACTTAGTTACTACCCCTAAGTTGGTCGTTAAAGGCGGGTAACGATTGGCATGAGCATACGAGATACATCATGAATGTATTGTTACAAGAATTTTAAATACATCGAGTTTAAACAATCAGTTGTAGTACAGACATTGTTAAAATCCAAAGACTAGAATATATGGTTCTTGCAGGGAAAGGGAGGACGGAGTAGTTGCAGCTGAGCGTCGCCAGGAGACGGCGCCGCAGGCAGAAGGAGTACCAGAACCGCACCGACGTACCGGGACCAATGACCAAAGGACAGGAGTCTCTCTTGCCAGCTTCAACCGACTTGCCGATGCGAAGCCCTGGAACCCATCGTTCTGCATGCGACGAACCCTGTCGATACAACCATCACTTTAAAATCTGTAGTTCACGAGGCTAATCAATAATCATTGCTACGTTGCGATAGATTAGATTTATTAGCAAGCTTTAACCCTATATACTGGGTCACCAGCCCGACAACCTTAAACCTAAAATACAACAAAACTCAATTAGCGTTTAACAGGTACCGGCTACGTTGCAAAGGGGTAGGCAACAATAAGACCTCTGCTTGCTTCAATAATGCTGGCTATTGGAGCCGACTTGAATAGTTTCAAATTGGTACAGTAACGATCAACTAACAATAAGTGACAGTTCAAAGGGTTCAAAGGGTTTAACGAGCGTTAACCACTCCTGGTCATTTGCCCGAAGCCCAAAGGCCCTACGACAGTAAGTGACAGTAAGTGTCGCCCTACAATTAAAACGCTATTTACTTTCCTAAGAAGATCAAACGTCAGGGGTTCCCGGGTAAGGGGAGTAGGGATGGGTGGTAAACAGGCCACACAATACGGGGAAGGGGATACTATTAATTTCCCTAAGAAGACCAAACACCAGGAGTTTCAAGGTTGGGGGGGGGGGGGCGGGGAGTAGAGAAGGGGGTATTCAGACCACACAAGGGGGAAGCAGGGGATGGGGAAACAGGGGGTACCAGACAGGCTGTAGGAGGAAAAATCGCACTACAAAATGGGGGAATGTGGGAGGGTCGGAGGGGGGAGGGGGCTGGGGCCCATTGGCAGTCCTTCTCAATTCATGCAACCCACTTGCGCAGCAGGAACCAGCTAGACCGACGTATGTTATGCCGGGGGTAGAACTAGTAATGATATTAGTCGGCGAAAGTTCAAGTTCCAATTTAATACGAGAGAATACATAGAAGCACCAACGCTATGCTCTCTCAGCGGAAAAGAATTGTTTAAACAATACATAAACCGCTATCATAAATCACCGGACGATTAAAATTAAACGATTAGTGAAACTCTTGTTAAATATTCAAAACGCTCAAAAAATAAACTGACGGGATGCATAAACCGCTGGCATAAACCGCTGGACGATTAAAAATTAATGGATAACTGAACAAAAAACGGCTATGCCGTTTAGAAAAAAAAAGCACTGTAGTGTCAGCGGCCTATCTTGAGTTCTCCGCAGAACGAACACAGATAATCGACTGTACGTTTTCAGTAGCAGAGTACCTTGTTGATATCCAAGATGGTTACAAAAACAATGGCGGCCATCGATTAAAGCCACGCCCTCCAGGAAGACGTAGTCGCTCACAAAATACTTGCAGAACTCAAGATACACCGCACGCACAACATACAGAGCTCGTATTCCCATACTCACAGCTGTGAAAGTACAACGCAACTATATAATTTGAACTCCAATTCCATGGAACAAAGGACTGTTTTTACTCAATGGTTAAGTGGGAAAGTGAACGCAGTTTGGGTTTGAAATGTTTAATATTTGTGAGCGTGTGTATGTTTTGTGTGTTCACTTATTGTGCGCGCAGCTTAACTTGAGTCCTGCAGTATTTTATGAGCGGCTACATCTTCCTGGAGGGAGCGGCTTTAATCGACGGCCGCCATTGTTTTTGTAACCATCTAGGATATCAACAAGGTGCTGTGCTATCGAAAACATACAATCGATTATCTGTATTCGTTCTGGGGCGAACTCAAGATAGGCCGCGGACACTATAATTTGTGTATTGTTCTGGCTTTTTTTTTTGAATACTTGTCTGTGTTTGTTGTTTTGTATTTCAAGTTTGTTTCGTGTAAGTAGCCACCTGTGTATTTTGTGTGCCTGTATAATTTGTGGAAAAGAACGCGGATCACCTTTCTTGAGGTGAATAATATATTACTGATTCGGATTAAGCTCGATGATCGAGAAGGTGTGCCACAATCACCGTTATTTACTACATTTTCGAGTTTTTTACGTAAAACCATTGAGAAATATGTAGTACTTCGTAGAAAATAAGATGGTCTACGTTAAACTATCTTTAATTTGATATATTGAAATTCAAAATTGGTCCCATGGAAGAAGAGATATAACATTTTCAAAATTGCAAGCAGCCACCATCTTTGTTTGGCCGCCATCTTAAACGGTGAGAGATGTTTTTGGTCTTCCTATCGAAAAATGTTCAGGGCGCGTAGGAATGCTAACCGTCCAAAGGAAGTGCTTTCTTCATTCATGAATCAATTTCTTCCCAAATTTAACTCTACTATAGCATTATTTTTAGCCTTCACGCTAATCGACGAGAACCGAGCTTTAGCTTTTGACGCGCACCCATCCTTTGCCATGGCGCCAGAAGGAGAGAGAGGAACAATTTTGCTAGGTAAATCCCTAGGTTCTTTTACATGCCACAATCGCCATGAGTACGAGACATCACAGGGCCCTTCTCTGACCGAAAAGGCCAGGGGTGGCTGAGGCCGGACTCGAATCCGGGAACTCGGGCACATAAAGACGTCATGCTAACCATCAAGCCACCTTGCTCCTGACGAGAACCGATCTTGCAAGGTTGGTCTTTGCTACCGGTGAAACAACACCACTTGTGCCGGACGAAGCCTACAAACGTATGGGCAACATTTTGGTCCCCACGGTAATAACCCAGTTTATTAATAACCGAGTTTGCAAAGATAGTCTTTGCTAACGTACAAACAACGCCTCTTATACCACATGCTCCCTAAATCAAATTCAAAAAGGTCTAGGCAACATGCTGGTCTCCACGCTGATCGACGAGAACACAGATTGCAAAGATAGGCTTTGCTAACGTGCAAACAACACGTCTCTTTACCCCGTGTCCCCTAAAGCAAATTCAAAAAGTTCTACGCAGCATTTTGGTCTCCACACTGATCGACGAGAACCGAGATTGCAAAGATAATCTTTGCTACCGTGCAAACATGATCACCTTTCCCATTACGCTTCCCAACCATGCCAGATACGACGTCAAACAGATTTTTTCTAAGTGACCCCACTTGACTCTTTTGGGGTCAGTCTTGCTAAGTCCCGTATTTGACGCAATGGCACAAACCTTGATCCAGAAACAAGTTTGATTTGCAGTCTGCCTTCGAAACCGATGTTAGACGTCTCTGAAGGCAATGACGTCACGAGCGGGCGCACGCCATCGCGACCCTACCCGGAAGCTGCTGATCTTGGCAGCCGTGCCAACTCATTACCTCCAAGTGTCGTGGGTTCGTCTTCCGTGAGAGGCGAAGCAAGAGGAACCCACCTCCAAATCGCCTGGTATTGTCACAAATGCAATTTTCTCTCGCCTACGTCACTGGAGAAAACTACACGTGTTTTTTTTCCTCTTCGTATTTCGAACGGCCTTCGTAGGTTGCCTCGGGTGGGGCTGGGATTTCGGGAAGAAAGATGGAGGGGGAGGGCAAGGCGGGCGGACGTAACAGAAAAAGAGTAGTAATTACCTTGGTTGTCCTTTATGTATTTTCGTTTTTTTTTTGTTAACGAAAGTTTATCACCTCTGCCAACATTTTAAGTTGAGGGACCGAAATAGGACGGAGTTTAAATTCGTTTTTTTTTTTAGCAGCATCATTTTTAGAGGATGCGCAATGAGGAGAGGAAGAAAAGGGGGTTCTCAACCCAAGGTTCGTACACGGCCTTGAATTCCTTGAAAAACGTTCAATTTGAAAGCCGAAAATTCGAGGCTTGAAAAACCTTGAAAATTGGATTTTTTTGTTGTCGGAGCCTCGAAATGCCCTTGAATTTTGTGAGTGTACTTTTCTGGGAGTGAGGTTTTAATGCCTTTTCTCCCCTCCGAATGGAATGGGACCAGAAAGATAGAGGTGCAGTGCCGTGCAAACAATTTTTGCCAGAGGGGGCAGCTGAGCATGCGCTGTTCCACTGGCTGTTTATTGCGGTAGTTCTCCTTCCTCCTTGTCCATTGGTGGGATGGCGGACGTAATGTTCGCTATTTTTACGATTGTTTAGCTTCACACTGCAAACTAAGAACACATTGGTACCAACAGTAACATCCGGTAAAATACCCGAATTAAAAAAGTTATTTTGATGGTTTACTGTAAAGAGCCTTGGAATTGGTTATGTGTTAGCGTGGAAAAGCTTTGAAAAAGCCTTGAAAATAGGTTTGTTTGTTATGTACGAACCCTGTCACATGTGAACCTGTGTCTGTCTGTCTGTGTAAACGATAACTTTTGAACACGATAGGTATGCTAATGATCGGTGTCTGTGAGAGTAGTATAGGGAACTTTTGTTGGGCTGTGCAAATCCTTGAGAGTGAAGCAACGATTTAGCAAAGTTTCCAAAGTCTGTCAACACACAGCACCGCCTAAGCAAGCGAAGGACGACAGAGAGCAAGGCCAGCTGAGATAGTAGCTGCGTTCTTCTCTCCACTCCACACCCTTCAGCTTGATTTTGTTTCGTGACAGACACGCTAGGAGTCGTCAAGTACCGTACGGATTGAGATACCAAAGGAATTTATATCTGGATTAAGTGAATGCACGAAAAGCCCTCAATATGCGCCAAATCTAGTAATTTGATCGTTATACCTTTACGTGTTTAAAGTTTAAAGCGTACATTTTGTTCAGATAACCTATCCTCTTTGGTTCTCATGCCGTACGGTACTGGACGACTCCTGGCGCGTCTGTCACTAACTAATGCCGGAAGTGCGCAAAGCTGGCGGCCCTGGAGTGAGGCAAGGAACGCAGCTTCTATCTCAGCTGGCCTTGCAGAGAGCGGCAAAGCTTCCAAATCTGTCAAAGGATGGCGCCAATTAACGCCACCGAGCGAGTCGTACACGGAATCTAGCGAAGATTCCTATATAAGGCCGCTAAAAATTAATTAAGTGGTTCTTGGGAGCGCACGCGTGGGTTTTTTCGTAGTGCAGGAAACGTTTTTAAGGACATTGTCTACAAAAAAAAAAGTACCAAAACACGCGTCAGCACTTTCACCAAACATTACCTGGAGCCGATGACCACATGAGCTCTTCGCTCCATTCACATGATCGCCTAGAAACGAATCTAAGGATCGTTCAGAAGCATGTCGCAACTAAAAACTTGGGTCTAAACAATGACTTTTATCAAAGGTGTAACTTTTGCACGCTGATCCTGGCATTAAAACTTAGATATTGTCCTCAACAACAAAGTATAAGCTACTGGTTTCGTTTTCTTTGGTACAAAAAAAAGCCATCGCACTCATCTGATAAATCACGAATAAAACGTAAAAAAAAAACCCGTCCGCTCGCATCATTTTTTTAGTACCGCTCCCGAGAACCACTTAATTTAATTTTTAGCGGTCTCCGAAAATACCTCCGAAAATGTTTGAGGTAGAAATTTCAGCTTCGAAATCACCCTCGAAATCATGTGTCCAAGCTCTTTTGTCGCGAAATGGGAACAAAATTGAGGACAGTAGTGTATGTAACCGTCCTGTAACATATTTATCATAACCGTAACAGTCGCCTAGCGTCGGGAACAGGGCAAAAGCTTTTCGGAGGGATCGAACGGGTTACGACAGCCGATGGCAGGTTACGGTTACAGTAGATGTGTTACATGACGGTCACAGATTCGAACATGCGGGCGTGTAAAAACGGTAGGTTAGACAGGCACAGGCTAGGCAGGTGGTGTAAACAAAGAGTCTGTTACACTACCTTGTGTAGTAACCTATAGTAGGTTAGGTTAGGTTAGGCGTGCTCGACCTCCACTCATACGATCATGTATGTGGCTTACGTAGCGTGTTGTATGCAACGACTGTAGCAGTGGAGGGGCAGCAGCAACAACAACAACCAGAGCTGCCTCCATCCTACCACCACGACCATCCATCGTTGATGTGGGAGAAGAAAAAGATCGACGATTTATAAAGCGTTGTTAATACTTAACTAAATCCCTATTTGGAAACCTAACCAAACCAAAAACTACACTCCGATGAGCGTAGTCGGAACCGATATTAGTCCCTTCCGAGCAAGCTTGGATTTGATTCTCTGACAAGCTCGGACCTACTCGACTAAATAAGTCGAGCGTCCCTGTAACTACCTATCATCGTTAAAGTGTTAAAAACAAGCTATATTTTGTTAGTTTCTGTTTACAATACGTACCACTGCCAGTGATGATGAAGTTCGGTGCGAGGCATTTGTTTTCCTGAAATCGAACGTTAGTAGGTTTAAAGTCATAAAAAAAAAAAAGATGAGAGGATATAAAATGGTTTTCATCCAACATGTAGGGAGGTAGGCCTACGTTTCGTCAAAATAAAAGAGAAAGTAGGTCGGGTGTAGGTGATCGAACAGCTTGACCTCGTGGCCGTGAAGCTCTCCTCTCACGACAACAACAACACGTGTGGTTGTGTGCGAGGCAAGGTGGGAGGGAAAAAAATACAAGTTATACATTTCGTTAATTTGCTCAGATACTACGTCTTTGATCATAAAAATGTTTAAAAAAAATATAAAAATAAAAACACTCCGACCTGTGGAGGCAAGGGATCTGACCAAGAATTGGTTAATAAAAAGACGGACCAACAAACGTAAAATACCTGAAAAATAGCTAACAAATGTATGAAAGTGTACGTACCACCACACAGCAGCCTGTTGTCACTAGTCACAATTTGGAGTGTGTGAAACGACGTGTGTTAGTGGAATTGGAGAGTGTAGTTAAAATCCGTTATGGGTGGATATCACGTGGGCGAAAAGCCCACCCATATTCGACCTTCGATCAACTTTACGCGAGCAAAAAAAAGGGAACAAATGGACGAATAAAAAAAAAAGAACATGTTGTTCCGAGACAGGCCATTAGGACCACTTAATTGGGTGGCAATGTCACTCTTTTTTATGTCCCAGGTGTCAATGACAAAATCACATCCCTCCACATACCATCACGTGCGTACAATCTTAATCAGATTTCAATAATGGCATTTTCAAATATCATATATGGTTTTACAAGTAAGGAGACGGAACTTAATAGCATGATAGTAAAAAAAAAGTGGCTCAGGGAGGCCATACGGGTAAAAAAACGGCCTTGCCACGGAACCATGCCCAAATAGGGAAACCGAACCATCTTCTGGAATGCATCTAAAAAATTAATATGCCGACTAACGGGCGCCATAATTTTTTGTATTCGAGACCTTTTCCTAAAAAAGCAGACATGGTGGCCTCACCTGTCAATACCTAGTGATAAGGATACGTCAAAAACCACTCAAGTGGACGCCATTTACACCCTCACGCGACACGTCACGTAGACCAAAAATACCTGAGCAAAGACCGAATTATAAAAAATAACCTTCCAGAATACGAATCGGGTAGTTATAAGGAACGAATGAGTGAATAGCCCGAAGCGTTAGTAGGAGGAGCCGTACTAAAAAAAATGGAGTAGTTTCATTTGCTGGAACGAACGTAACGTCGTACGAAAATAGCCTCGGGCATGACGGAAGGTAGGCTTATCGACGTTAGTGATGTCAATCATTACGGCTAGCCAATTGGAGGCCGTAGCCAGGTTTACAATTGTAAGTGTAAGGAAAGCGTACGATTCGTCAAGTACATGTAAATGACACAAAAAAATAGGCTTTTACCTACGACAATACTAATCCGTTACGTATAAAAGATGAAGCCAACATCCTCACAGCTACAAGTCCTGGCCTGAGCCAGAAAGTATACGTTTCGAGCTCCTGAAAGACGTGTCCAGTTCCACTACATGCGACCACTCAACGGAGAAAGGTAGGCCTATATTATTTTATACTATTTTTCATAGTTCGAACAATGTAACTCAAAATCATCGTTTTAGAATTACCAACGTATATTTGTTGTCTGAGCGCGCAACTATTTAACAGACAACATGTAGACGCTGGTAATGCTGAAAGTGGATAAATAACGTAATTACAATGTTCGACTATATATAGACAGTGTTATTACATATTGTGTCATGAGGTTTTTGTAGTAATGGTTCTAAGAATTATTCGTTCGTCATCCAGAGTGACGAAGGTACAAAAAATGTAGTTAAGGTAAAGGAATTACGTTAATTTTAACAGCCAAGTACTAGGTTTCGACACTATCGCTAAAATGGTCGAATGTCGTAAAGTTAGGTAAAATCTTAAGGAGGGGGCCCTTTTTGTTTGTTTCTTATGGTCCGTAGGCTTGAACCATGACCGGTAGTAGCACAGGACTGTACAAAATACAAGCGGCCAGGGAAAAAAAACTCAGCGAGCGTCACTACCAACAATTAATAGTAACAATAATGAAAAAGGAGCCAAACTTTCCAAGGAAAAAATTACACTTTTCACTACAAAAAACACTGCTCACGTCCTAGAAGTCCGATCTTGTTCTAATAGGGCTCATTTTTAACTGTACACTCACATTGTTTCAGCAAACACGAAAAAACACACCACTCTAATCCCAACAAAAGAACTTTTTAATACTTTAAATATGAAAAAGTGACCATATTTCATGAAACCAACATTTTGATGGATAGAAAAATATCCCAACATTCACCGAAGCAAACGACCGTTTCTTTGTGAGTTTACATAATAATCCTAAAATGTTTTATCTTTTTGGAAACTACAAGTGACCACACTTCTGACCAAACATCTCTCCCATTGGGCACATTTAAATTCACTTTCATTTCAAAACAAATTCTATAATAAAGCGTTACTACAAAAAAAAACCTATGAAATCAGATAAGATATCCCTTTTTTCTTAATTCGATAGGATTGTCGACTGTTCTGTCAATTGGAAGAGCGTTTAGTTATAAGTACGTAGGCTAAGCGTTGAGGTGTTGAGGAGGCAATGATTGTTTCGAGTCGCCACAGGCTATTTCGCTATCGCACAGCTAAATTATTGTGACAATTTAAAAATAAATGCAGCAGTTTGGTAGAAGAAGGTTTGTAGTTTCCAAAAAGGTAAATTATTTAAGGATTCGTACGTAAACACATAAAGAAACGGTCGTATGTAGCGACGAAGGCAGCAACAAATTTCAATCCATCAAATGTTGGTTTCACGAAAAACGATGACTTTTTATATTTAGAGTATTAAAAAATGCTTTTGTTGGGAATTAAGTGGAGTGTTTGTTGTGTTGCTTGAACAATGCAAGTGTACAGTTAAAAATGAGTCCTATTAGAAGAAGATCGGACTTCTAGGACGTGAGCAGTGTTTGTTTGTAGTGAAAAGTGCAATTTTTGTCCTTGGAAAAATTGGCTCCCTTTTTATTATTGTTACTATATAATTGTTGGTATCCTTTCCGAACACACTGAACCAGTAGAGCGGGAGGAGTGGGAGGGGCAGGGGAGGTGACGTTTCAGCCTCTAAACCATCATTTTCGAAACAGCCTGCACAGATTAGGTTAGTCCTGGCAAGGAAATCTTTAAAAACAATAGGTTTAACATTAACAAGTGTAGAGGTCGTTACAACAAAAAATTCGCAACGTATACGAACAGGTTCAATGTAAGTATATTAACGTAGTAGACCAGAATGATCTGACCGGAAAATCAGCTCGATCCGTTTCTTACATGGATGAGCTCCTAACGAACGTTTTGAGCAGTTATTACATAGGATACAATCCTGAGCTTATATTAGCATTTTCGTTTCCAATGGTAGGGCCCGAAAATTACTTGTATCTTCCCATTTCATCCGAGGGAATCGTTCACGATTGAAAACATTTTTAGCACTTTTGATGAAACTCAGCCAGTCGGGTAAGCAATAGGATGTCTACAACAAACTCGAAATTAAACTTACTCAAATCAAGGTTTCCAGAGGCGGAACTCTCCTAAAAAGAAAGCGTCGAAATCCAATACAGCATCGTGACTGAAAGTGGTGGACACATGATAACGGTTCCAGTGGAAAATAAGAACAACGACCTATGCCTCGCTAAGGCTTTAGTGACTTACAAAACGTATGCTGAAAATGCTAAACCCTTGACTGCAGGATACGTAGATCGACAACCCTACAGAAAGACTTGCCTTTTCACAGCTACACGAAAATGCTATAGTGATAGCTAAACGGGAAGGTTGCACCTTGTCGGATTTAAGACGTTTCCACGATTACTTAAACGATTTTCAAATTGTTGTATTCGAGAAAATTGGTACCAAATGCTAAACCTTGTTCGAAGGACCAGCTAACTAAAACGGATTTACTTGTTTGTTACTAAAATCATTTGTAGGTATTTTTGAAACCACACTTTTTTATTCGGTAGCAATTATTTTGTTATACCTGTCTTTAACCGTACGCCAACAAACCAAAAAAAAAAACTTTCGTGCTAAAAGCACAGATGTGTCACAGCCCTCGTTTCCGTTGTCATTTGAAAAAGTGGCTTTTTCTGTAGGGTTTGCAATCATTTTATTCAGAAACCTACACGTCCAACCCTACCCAAACCCAGAAGAGAGAATACGTTCGGATCACCGGTTACGATTTTGAAACGACTCAGATAGATAAGAGTAACAGACTCTTCAAATAATGAAATAATAAAACAAAAACGGAACGTTAAATGTTTAGAGTAAGGGTCCAAAAGTCAAAACCTAGAAGGAACATGGACAAGCTCTGACAGTCAGGGTCTAGGTGTAACATTTTGTCAGTAAGAGGCTGGTAAGCATTAGACCCTTACTACCCGATGGTCAGCTTAGTTCTAGTCTATTTGGACAGAACGTATGTATGAACAGTTGTAGCAGGTTTTCTTTGTTCTTAGAATATTGTTATGGAACTTTAAGAACACATTTTTCTTGTGAAGTTTGGTATTTTTATCTTTTGATGCTTTGGTTTTTTGTTATTATATGGCGTAGATTTAAGGTAGATGATAACCAATAATGCTCTTTGCTACGAATATGATGTCATGTTACTAAATCGAAAAATAATTTTCAACATAAAGCAAAACAGGAAACGTATACCACACTACCATTGGATCATCACAAGGTTCTTTCTAGGAAGATTTACAGTTTTTTCATGAAAATGTATTTTATTGCTGACCATCAGATAATAAGGTCTAATGCTTGCTAACTTCTTACTGACAAAATGTTATACCTATAGATCCTGACTGTCAAAGCTTGTTTGTGTGTCCTTCTAGATTTTGACTTTTAGACCTTACTCTAAACATTTAACGTTCCGTTTTTTTTTTATTAATTCGTGTTACTTTTAGAATTTCAGCTAAACTATAAACAGTACAGTTGATGGTCAAAGTTGAGAGTTTAACACAGAGACCTTAGGCTGACCCTTACTAACACTAACTATCGCCAGTGTTAATAATAGAAGCAAATCCTTTAATCTTCAGTCTACGTCTTACAGCTAGCGTTTGCTAATTGACATTGCTACATAATAACAATGTTTAAAACAACGTAAAACAACCAATCTGGTCGTTTAGAGCTCCATACCCTCTGATCCACTTGACCAATTAGAAAAGGCCTTATGGAAAGGACACATCTACAGAGCAATACCTGTAAAATGAGCTAAGAACCAACTTTATAGGACAAATGGTTTACTTGTAGTGAGGACAGACGAAAGGTTGACACGACCGAACTCACAATTTTTGGACTTGCAGACAGACTAGTTGAAGTTTCATTCCAAATTTGGTTTTAATTTTAAAGATGTTTACTTTTGACGAAGTTATAAGCTCTCAAAGTTGAGAGTTTAACAGAGAAATCCTAGGTCGACCCTTACTATCGCTAATGTTAATACTACATGTATAAAGTAAATCTAGCAGTTATAAACGGTTACATGTACGTATTGTTCCGAAAAAAAACAGATTGTTTAAAATGTGGAGTCAAACGTAAGTATTTTTGGTATGCATGGAGTGGAAACCATGAACAAATTTTACGAGTGACTATTGGAAACGCACGCCCACGACACCAACATGACATTGACAGCGTACAACCAAAGTTAATTCAATGGTTAAATAGGTTATCGGACGGGGAATCATACCTACTAACGTTACTTATTTCGCCGACAAAATCGTAACCATAAAATTGAAGGAATTAAGTTACTGAATTCCCTCAAATTCCTACTGCTTTTGTTAGCGAAGTTTTCAGGTAGCCTAGGCTTAAATGAGTTTTTAATTCATACAAGTTGTTCCCCTCATTTATATAACCGTCCAGAAAAAGTGGAATACGAAGGCCCATTCCTTCCTATATGTGCTTATGATCCAGACAGCCTAGCGAGCGGAGCTAGGGAGA
>JAHWFP010183895.1:0-30379 GCA_023313725.1 Lithobius niger | reverse complement strand
AGTGCTAATGTGGGTTTGATGTATGCAAATGTCAAGCAAATTAAAACGAGTGAAAACAGCATAATATTAGTTAAACTGAAAGCAATGCTTGCACAGTTTAGTTGCAACACTTGCACAACTATAACTATACTGAGCAAGGCATTAAAGTAAGGGTAGTTTAGGTGCCAAGATTCATACTGTGAGAGAAGGAATGGGTGCTAACTATTTTTGCCTGTATTGGTCAACAAATTTAATCTCTTTATAGTTTAGTTTAATACAGTATCGGTTAACAACAAAGCCAGTGACTTATAGCTAATAGTAATAACAGAAGCTTATAAAGTGTTCCATTAGGAACAAGAAGAGTTGGAGAACAGTATGAAAGACTGTCCCAGCATAAAACATAAAAAAAAATAACGTGAACTTTGCGAATTTTTGTTTTACTATAAATTTGCACCCACTCTATACACGAATTTAAATAAAAATCCCGGACTTTTGTTTGATCATAGCCAGTAAAAACCGTAAATTGCATATTAAACACCCAGTTAATACTAACGCCCAGCCCATAAAACGTTTGAAGGTAAAAGTCATCAAATACCTTTGTTAATGCCAACCCCTTAAAAATATGTTTATTTTCTGTGGCAAAATTAAGGAAAACCTTACATTTTAACAAAATCAACATTTCATCCCTTTAAATCGTAGTGTTTCTGCTGCAAAACTAACTAAAACCTTCATATGTTTAACAAAACAACTTGTAATTCAACACGATTCGTAAGAGTGGTTGTAATCATGGAAGAAAGTCATGGTATTAGGCCTATGCCATTGCCTTGCGTGATTGGACTCGGTCTAACAAAAACGCAGTGATTTTATTCTCATTTGTTAGCAAGTTTAGTTTATTAGATCATCCTCCTTCGAATATCTAACATAATTCAGAATTAAAACTAATTTCTAACCATCACTAACCTTCAAAACACAACACAATTCACAACCAGGAAGTGCGCATGTTGACACAGATTTCCGGAAGTTGTCAAGTTGGCATTGTTATTTTGTTCTTCCTGAAGAGTAATTGTTGCCGGAAGTTTCGGCGTGGATTGCTCTCTCCAGGTAGAACAGAAAAGGTTGCCAACTTCCAGAAAAAAAATGCAGCAAGGCACATGCTTCCTGCTTCCCGGTTGTCAATCGCGTTGTCCGTTTTGAAGGTTGGTGATGGTTAGAAACTAGTTTTATGTTCGATATTTGAGCGAGGACGGATCTAATAACCTAAATTTGTAAATAAATGAAAACAAAGACATTGTGCTAATGCTAGATTGAATCCATATCATGTATGCAAATGATTGCATGGGTGTTTAATACAGAACATTGGTTTACAGATCTAAGAAGGTTCGAATCTAAGTGTCAGTAACACTTTTATTGTAGCCATGTCTCATGGCTGCGGTTTAAAAGATGGAGTCACGTGATATGGTCAGACGCTGAAGTAATTTCACTCCTTAGTTACTCCTGGTAATGTGTACTGTTTGCAGAAAATGATAATTCCACTCGATAAATTTTGTGGAAATGAACACAATACAAAGTTCTATAAGTTCCAAGAAAGGTGCCTACCAATTTGTTTTCATGCTACCGTGCCGATGATTTTCGTTAGATTTAAGCAATGTGTAAAGGCAAAAACTGCATGGCATGCACTCAAAAAGAGCACAAGAGCCAAAAATTATTTGAAACAGGTACTGAAGAGATAAATTATGCGGACTCCTCTGAATGGAAAGAAGCAACTGCAGTTTTTATTTTTCCTGGTGTTGGCCTACTCCACACGAGAACTGTAATGTTCACTAACAAGTGCATCTTGGAACCAAACTTTATTCGGTATTTTCTCAATTCTTTTTGTGTTAATTATACGGCTATGATTCTGATGCAAGGTCTTCGTGGAAACAAATTAGATGTCAATACTAATACCAGTTGGCTAGTGTTTCATACCAGGTTTTTTTTAGCATTTTATTTTTCTTTCCACCTTGTTGGTCCTCTGTGGTCTCACAGATTTTATACAAGAAAGCTCATAACCAATTTCTGATCTCCCAGTTAAGGTTAAATGTGTTAACATTTGACATAGATTGGAGTTGTGTGACGTCAAAGGCTGCAACACACATGCACCTTCTTATACTAATGGTCGCTTTTATTATAAAAGAGATTAATCACCTACATCCCCTTGTGGTCAATTAAGACAATTTCACCCAAGTCCAATTTTGTGCCAAACTGATTACACTAAATGAGTGAAACACAACTAGAATGAAGCAATTTTGGGATGCAGCAAGAATTTTCTAATAATGGTGGCTGGAGGAGGTGCAATATATAAGATCTGTATTAACCAGTTAAATTAACCATTATTTTTCACATATTTTCCAAGATAAACCCTTCCAGTGCCTTGTCCTGCTGGAACACACCACTAGAAGGCCGTCTTAACAACAGAGCTACTTTGACCATGGTGCAGAACTCAAAGCCTCCACCTCCAGTGACAATACTGTTCTTATTCATCTTTACAAACCTGTCTTGCATCGAAGACCTAGAAACATTTACGCAAGTTCCTAAACCTCTCGTAGATTAAAATGCCCAAACAAAGTTCACTTATTTTCTCAAGCCTTTGGGAAAACAGTAATGTGGTGTACAGCTTTACAGAAGGAGCCTTCTTTGTTTGCACATTGTGCACGAAGCACTATTCCATTTTCGAGACTCACTGAAACTTTCGAATTTTTTGTGCGTTACAAAAATTGTTCTGTTAGAAACTACCAGCCTTGCATCAAACGAATTTGTAAATTTCCTCCGTAGGCTCAATTGGATGCTGTATCATTAAAATAAAATAATAGCCCCTTGGAAAAGCTGGCCTATTTAAAGGGTCAATGAAAGGCTTCAGATTTTTTTTTTAATCCAAAAGTTGTTACTGCCAATTTTGTTTTCATTCCAGCCGGCATGGTGAACTACTGGTAATTCCTGATCATGTTTTGATATAAAATTTTTGGAACGTACGTGTTGAAAAAAGCATTCAGTTCTACTTACCGCACAGACAGTAGATTGTGTTTAAGAAGCCCATCGCCAGTCCCTTGTCTCTAGGTTCAATGCAACTAAAGAGAACAAAAAAATAGTATACTAATAGTAAGTTCTTGGGAGACTTTTGTATTTGTACTGTCAGTAAGGAAGCCAGTGTCAGGTCATGAGGTATTTCAAAAAAAGAATAAATAAAGAGGCATCTAAGAGCATCCGGGGAAGAAAGGGAGTGGAAGGACAATAGCTTTTAAATGGCATTGCTACATTAACTATGAAGTGTTTAAAAACTGAAGGTATGATCAAGTTGAAACTGGTGGTATGTGGTACCCCCTGCCCCTCCCCCCCCCCAAAAAAAAATAGCATTCTAGCCTGTTCCCAAGCACGTGCAACCACTTGTATTATCACTATTTGATAAAAAAAAAAAAAATTGTGTGCTGCCGCTTCCCTTGGTGCTTTTTTTTTTCCCACAGTTGAAGCTAGTAAAGTGCATTTATATTTCTAGTTCTGTTTGTAAATTAGTATCTTCTGAGCCACCATCTTTCGTTATCTCAAGGCATTCCACGCAACGAAACAAATACAAAACACTTTCTTTCAGTACTGTTCTGGAATGGTAGATTGTTACACTATTGGAATTTATGCCTCCAACTGATTCACAGATCCTGTAAGCTGTTTTACAGCAAACTTTTGGAACTGACACTGGAGTTGGAGACAACCAAGGTCACTCCTCAACCTCATCAGCAGAAGGATTGCCCCATCGCGAAAGGATTGAAGGGTGCATACATGAAGGGACCCTTTAGGGAGGACACCTTGGGCAGTTCCCGTCACCACCTGGAGGGGAACTACACACAGCACAAGAGCAAGGATTAGGAGGACACTATGCATCCAATGGAAGAGTGATGAGCACTGAGCAGGTCCTACTCGATCGACAGAGGAGCCTCTAGCATCGGTAAGGGTAACCTTTCCTTTAGAGGAGGAGGTAAGGGGAAAGACCTCTATGCCATGACTAGCAATGCAAGCCACCTGCAACCCTTCACTGACAGATGGAGTCACGTTGAGGTTCCACATCACACCCTGGAGAAAAGTTACCAAGGTCGCTTTTGTTTTATCAGTGGTCAGCAGAGGTTACATTCCATCCTTTTCAAGGCTGCCGTTCCTTACTATCTACAATCAGGAAGATCTCGTGCATCGGGGCGAAAACCAGATTTTGGCGGGAGAAGTCAGAGAATTGTTAGGAAAAGAAGCAATCCATCCGTCGTCTTGGGATTCTACAGCCTGTCCAGAGTCATCCCGAAAAAGAATGGTGGGACCTGGCTGATTTTCAACCTGTCGTACCTCAACAAATTTATTATCAAGGAATACTTCAAAATGGAGATGCTGGCATAATAGGAGAGCTCTGAGAGCAGGCGAATATACCATTGTGATCGACTTTGAAGTGGCATATCTCCTTGTCCCTCACTACCCTCTGTATTTCACTGGTCCTGGTACGTGTGCTAGGAGATCACCTACCATTTCGAAATTCTACCGTTCGGCCTTTAACCGCATCCCAGATCTTTATAGGGCTTCCTTCACTGCCACAAGATAAGAACCCACGTGTACTTACATGACTGAATCCTTGGGAACATTTCCCCGGAGGTGCTTGTGAGATTGTGATGGACATGCACTGTTGTTTACGTACTCTGCAGAACCTGGGTCCCAGCATCAACCAGGAAAATCTCGCCTCTTCCATCCCAGAGATTCTTTCTGGGAGCACATCTCGACCTAGTCATTCTCCATCAGGCTGTCAGAAAATAGGATCACAAATCTGTCGATATTGATTTAAGAACATCGCGAAGCCAAATCGTTCTCCGCCAGGCAGCTGAGACAGCCCATCGGCCAACTAGATTCTATAGCAAGCCTTTAGCAAGCATCTGGATGCCTGGAGAAAATCCAATACATTGGTTCCACAAGGAAACCTGGATACATTAGTGTTGTTAGGATCAATTATCTCTCTGCTTGTTTCCCCCACGGAACACATTGGAAGCAGGGCCATTCCACCTCTCGACACCAGATGTCAACTTCTTTACGGATGCTTTGACCGGTGTATGGGGTGCCCACATGAGGACCATGACCGCTTCCAGAATGTGGTGAAAGCAGAAGGAACTACATATCAATATCCTGGAATTGAGAACGATCAACAATGCCACCAGTACATGGTCTTCACAGCTGAGGGGCAGGAATGTGAACAACACCTCTCCGGTTGCGTATATACGTCGGGGAGGAGGCATGACGTACCACTCTTTTCAGGCTGAATTCTGTTAACTTTCAGTCCGTGTCAAGCCGTCAAATTCCCTTCAACCTAGCCACATCACAGGGAAGTTGAACTTCCTGTTGGTCGAATCTTGAGAGGGACAAGATACCGACCACAGAGTGGTGCCTACGCCCATCGTTATGCAAGAGGTTGTTCTGAGGTGGGGAACACCAATGATAGATCTCTTTGCCACCAAGGATTTTGATTTGCTCTTCCCAGACGACCAGGCATGTACGACACACAGCCTGAGCCCACCCTTGACTGGGATGTGGGACAACCTCTTTCCACCACCCTCTTTACTACAGATGGTACTCAGCAATATCAGAGTGACTCGGGGCTCGTTCTGGTAGTTCCTCTTTGGCTAGTGGCACCTTGGTTCATGGATGCTATGGGACTTTGCAAAGAAAACCCGACACCCCCCCCCCCTTCCTCTCAGGAAGGATCTACTGACCCAGCATGGGGAAAAAACTGCACGCGAATCCAGAAATCCTTCATCTTCACGTGTGAAGACTTAAGATCGACCCTCTTGTCACAGAATACACCGTTTTGTCGACCCTCAACAGAATCGACACTCTTGTCTACAGGTTACGGACAGGATATTGATCTGCCACCACAAATAAATGTTGAAGGTTTACGAGCAGACGTGGAAGAAATGGGGTGAGTGGTGTGTGAAGCCATGTGATCCACCAGAGGTGCAGTGGCAAGGTTTTTAGAACAGTTGATCAGGAGGGCCTCTTCACAATGACCATCGAAGGTTACCATTCGGTTTTGATCTCGGAATTTACACTTTCTGGAAACTCCAATATGATACACAGTACAGCCATACCAAGTCTAGTACAGGAGTTCAGAGGCCAAGGACGCGCAGATTCTACCCCACTTTCAACCCCCGTTTCTCAGAATACAGCCTTACCGCTACCTGCCATGATGGCCGCTAGACAAGGAGAGATTGCAGCTTTGGTATGAGACAGTGTTTCCTCCGATGCTCTAAATATTCGTTCAAGGTGACTTTTCCAAGGAAAGTGCCAGTGACCAGAAGCTCCACCCACTCATATCGTGGTGAGAGCGCTAACTCCAGTGGTGGTGCAAGGAAGCTCGAAGCGAATGCAATGCCCAGTACAGGCACTCCGATTTTATCTCAAAGGAATGAAGTACCTTGAACCAGGAGGGCTCTGCTGACAAAACTTCCAAGCTTGTCTGGATGGAAAGGCAGTTGCAGAGGAAGTAAGAATGGCCATAGACGCCTCTGTTCTTCAGGACTAAAACGAGCAGATGGACCTTCAAAGGAATCGGTATCACCTGCGATAATATCACAATGGATCAGTGAGGTCATCTGCAGGGCCTACAAGCATTCTCCGGATGATCAGGATCAACCCACTTCCACACAAGCACATGAGCTAAGGCTCTGTGTCGTGGGCCTTCATCACAGGAATACCCTTGGAAAAAGTGATGCAAGCATGCTGAAGGAAGCATCGAACGACCTTCGTCAGCCACTGCCTACGAGATATGTGGGTGGTTGACAGGAGGCCAATGGAATCGAGCCAAGTCATCGGGGATAGTCGACTCTTTGGAGTATGAGACAACAGACCTGCCGTTGGGCGGTTGAATGAAGAAAGGCAAAAGGTGGGTATTAACCCTTCATTTGATATATGATGCATAGTTGGTTGTGGTCAGTTTGTGAAATTTTGAATGAAAGAGGAAAATTGAATTGCAAGCAACACGTTTGAGTTTGAACTTGCCCACCTGCGAGTTGGACAAAGTCGGCCTAAAGAATGGTAAGTATTTCGGGATAAGTAGAAACTAATTTTGGATTTAAAATTAGTTTTTTGCTCTTTCTCAACTGACAACAACTTGCAGTTCTCCTGCATGTAGAATTTGTTGAAGGAATATTTTAAGCAAACATTGTCTTAAAAATCAGTAACTTGACCGTTGCTTGCCTCAACACTAGATATATTTACCAGTAAATATTGTTAGTCGAGGTAAACAGCTTTCTTTAAGTTACTGGAAAAAGTTTTGAATACAGTTGGCACTGTGAACACAGTTGCTTCGTATCTTACCGTAGAGAAATGAGGATGCTGCCAACATGGCAGGAAGATGAGCAAAACTTGATGAATGCCAAGATTGCTATGTACATGACCATCGCTTGGCATGAGTTGTCACAATAGTTAGGAGTTACTAAGGGAATTTTACCCCGTAGTGGTTCAACGCATGAACAGTCTTCATAAGTCTGAAAAAGAACAAGTAAAGAATGAGTACAGATGCAAGCCAATTTCGTTGTCATTTGCACGTGTCAGTATGGCTGAACAATGTACAGGGCGGAAAGCCAAATTGGCTCGATAAGTTACAAATAAATACAGATGCAAACCTTTTTTCGTTGCCTTTTGGACTTAAATATCAGACCGCCTGAGTGGGAATTGAACCCTCGACCTTTAAGACCAAAAGTCAAAGCCTTAACAGTAAGCCATACTGACTTAGTCCTACGTCCTTTAGCCTCAAAGGTCGATTGCTTAATTCCCCACTGGGTCAGTCCAACATATAAGTTTCAAACAGCAATGGAAAAAGGCTTGCATCTATTCATTTATCATGAACCAATCGCATTTGGCGCTCCATCCTATAATAAAGAATGCGTAGTGATGTTTTTCCTGTAAAGTCCTGTTAATATTTTTGATCTCTTTAAGTCCTGCTTGCTGAACTCTGCTATCACACAGGATGTATGTATGACGGTCTTAGTGAGAGATGGATCATTAGCAAATTCAGAAGGTTTATTTTGCTTTGGCTCTAGAGGCACATTCTTTCCTGTAACCACTTCATTCACAATACTCTGGTCTAATTTTAGTGCAGGTATGTATGCATTGCACCAGATTTTTTTTAGAATTCTGGGGCACTGCTGTTTGTAGTTTGACTGCAGCTTCGCTCCTTTTTTTTTTTATATACCAACGAAGGAGCTACAATTTGAGGTTTTATTCTTTCTTCTCGAGTTTAACAGTGTTGGTTTATGTTATGATTGAGGCCAATCTGTTTATTTGCTCATTTCCCTTTCCTCATTAAATACATGCTACAAATAAACCTACCACCTGAATATGGTGGGAGGTTTATTTGGTAGCTGCATGTGGTTATTGATTTGTCAGTGACCATCAGCCGTATTCATGTGCAGATTTATTTTTTGTAGTAAACCAAGCTGTGTCCCAGTTCTGAATGTGCCAACGAAACGGATTATTTATAAACATGCACAGGCCGTATTACCTGTGACGATGTGTTGAAGCTGGTACATCCCAAATGGCAAGCAGAGAAATAGTTAAGTTGAAGTCCAGTGTGGCAGACTGGCGAAAACTTCTTTGTAGTACATTCACATGCAGTATTGCACTCCTTTATCAGGTCATACCTAAAGGCAAAATTAAAATTGCTTTCTACAGATTCATGCTGATTATGGTGTATTGAACACCTTACACAACTTCGTGCAACAAGCACGTTTGCACATCAAATGACAGTCGTAATGACATGTTACAGAACGTTTGCTGTCACGTTTGCTGAAGGTTTTTTGCACCTATTCACATTCTACTTATTGTATCTAGGTAACTGTTCAAAATAAAATGACAATATGCTGGTCCATAAAAGCAGCAATGATACCATTTTTGTTGACTCATTAAGGCGCATAAATAGGAATCATCCAACAGTGCAAACAAGGTAAGTTATTTACAACCTTAGTGTTGGACAAAGCTGCAAGAAAAGGTCACTGAAATCTTAATCTGAGTACCTTTTCACAAACATTGACACAAATAAAAAATATGTGATAAGTGAACTTACACCTAGTAAGGAGTGACAGTGGCAATGCGTGACTAAAAAAAGCAACACCAAAGTTGAATACGTTTACGGGGGATTATATCATGATTAAAATATTTTCACATAGCGGAGCTGTTACTGCACACCTACATTTTTAAAGTTTAGCATGATATTAAATATTTCCTAGTTATCTCTTCTTTTTATAAAGCTGCAATGATTTTACTTAGTGCTGATTAAACTACCTGAAGTATTATAATACATAATTGAAACAAATGGTTTCCTTACTTTCCTTCGTGCACCGTGAGTCCCTGGAAGCCTGTCTTTGCGTCACAAGTAATTTGCAGGCAGACAAGAATTCCAGCAATCTGGACCAACGTGACACCAACCATCCAACCTGAGACGAGACGAGCTCTGGGGCGCCAATGTTGAATAACGAAGCCACTGAAAATTGTGCTTAGCATCATAACAAAGAAGCCAGCAAACCCTATGACAAAGACACAAGAATTTTAACTATTATATAATTTTTTCAGTAGCAGCTTCGAGGATCTACAACAGCACGGCTTTGTATCAATGCTATCATCTCACCTGAACAATTTATTTAATTTTCAGTTTCAGACTGTCTTCTTAAGGAATTGGATATGCTCACGTCTACCAGCATTTTTTTAGGTTTCTGTTTAGGTTTACCTCATAATGTAAAATGTTATTTGGAGATCATGTTTGTTGGTCTATTCGTAATTTCTGTTCATCTGGAACTGTCAGCCAGCGCTGAAACTGCATGGGCTACGAATGTATAATATAATGTGTTTATTAAGACATAAACAGGACGGAAAGCCAATCAGCTCAGAAGGGTTAAATAAATACAGATACGAATCTATTTTCGTTAACTTTTGGACTTATGCATCAGACTGCCTGAGTGGGGAATTGAACCCACGACCTTTGAAACCAAGGCCGAGGTCCTACCGCTGAGCCATACTGACGTGGCCCTCAGGTCATGGGGGTTCACATCTGTATTTACGTAAATAGGTTCTAAAGAAAGAAATCACAAGGTAAATGGTAAATGAAGCAAGCCATTAAAGACTGGCCTTGTGAGGATACACAATACACTAATCTGAGAAAGAAAGAAAAGACTAGTGCCCCGACTGGGACTCGAACCCTGGACATCCCGTTTACTAGCCGGGCGCTCTAACCACTGCACTACCAGGGCGGGTACTGGCTACAGGCTCCAGCCGAGCTAAGTAGCTGTTCAATCTTTCTCAGTGGTGACCTAAAGATCACAAACAAACATACAAGGAGGGAAAGCAACACATCTGGTTCACATCTGTATTTACGTATTAAGACTCACACTAGTGTGTTGCCTGCCAAGTTTTGATGATAACATTAACGTTGACCTATCCATATAAAATATATATGAGCATGGTGACCACTAGACCCTTGTGTCTTGTACAGCTAATGTTATAAAGTAAAAGCCAGGAAAGTGCACAAATATACAATAAAAACTCGACGGTTTGGCTCACCTCATAACCGTTATCAAGAGTAAACGATCAAAAGCAACTTAAATTAATAGTCAGATCCGTAGCTAGAGACTACACTAAGTTTTTCTTCTGCAACCGTGTAATTTTTAACTTTGATGTTACCATTGATGTGTTCTGTTTATTGCTATCTTGCGTTTGTCTTTTTTCTTTTTTCTTCCTTTAAAGGAGGGACTGGTATCAGTGGATAAGAGTTATCCCTTCCAGCATCCCATTGCTGTTTTTATGCAGTAATAAATTGGTTCTAGTTGCCTTGAAAATGTACATTACCTTTTTTATAGATGTACATTACCTTTTTTATAGCATTCTCCTTCTCAAAATGCTGTTCAATCTAGAGAAATTAAATCGAAGATGTCCTTCCGGTTCGCTACCTACTGCACGTCTTACTGCGCAGCCTCCATCATATAAAAGCCGAAGCGGTAAGCTCACCTTTTCTTCTCTACGCCACCACGCTGTTCACTTCGCTCCCAGCTACGTGCCGTCTGCTGTGTCATATCCTATCCTCGGTAACCCATCCTCATGCCTCGTGCCAAGGGGACACCGAGGGATGGCTCCTCATCCCGCACTCCTTGTTCTGCATCCCCTCCGGTCCCTCCGGTTGCGGATAACGTCAAAATTCTCGAACTTACTGCGGACCAGGATTCTTTGGAGCAGCCTCGTCCGCCGTCCAATCCTCTCCTTTCCGAGCCATCCGCTCCGATGCCTTGTGACACTGCAGCCACGTCCCCAATCTCCTGCATTCAGCCTCCACCAGCACGAGACTTGCGATCTCTTGCTGATAAACTCTCTCGTACCAAGAAACGCTATGCTTGCCTCCGTGGGTCCGCAACTCACTCCTCTGGATTTGCCCTCGCAATCATCCCGTCCTTCGGTAACTAGCCATTCCGCCACTTAGCGGACCAGTGAACTGCTTACTCCATCTCAGGTGCCTACCCTCATGGACTCTTCACTCCAAACTTTTAAATGAAAAGCACCAGTCTCCGATTACACTTTAGCCTGGCTTGCTTCCATTCCTAAGTGTCACAAGCCTTCCCTTCACGATGCTGGGCCTTCTACTGCCCCGGACGATCCATCCCAGCTTATCCCATCTCCTCCGGTCCCTCCTACGGACAAGGACGTAGACTCATATTATTCTCCGGACCCATCCCTATCGGATCAGCCTGACCCACCGTTCCAGGGGACCCTGATCCTTCTGAGATCCCGCTACCAGCGTTACTGAACACAGGCGAGAGGATCGTTCCGGATTGTTTCTTATACAAGCCATCCTCTGCCTCCGATCCAGTATCTAAGAACAGAGGCCTTGCTACTGGTTTCGGTTTGGGTCTACGTGATCAACTTCCACACCAACCACCGTTGCTAGGACAGTCAACTACGCTACTTAGGACTGGTGGTGTCCTCCTCGATAACGGGATACCTCTCGAATTAGATAAGGATCCACCTCCTCCTCGTCCGGGTCGCGAAAGCTAATTCTTTCGTCCCATTGGTGAGGGGACAGCCAATCCTAGGAACTTCGACACATATCCTCAATCAGAATTTCTCACCGCTGATGCAAAGCTGGATTTTGGGTCCGCCCTTTATCTTCCTAGAAGACCAGTAGTCCCTGTTTATGTTCTACGTGACAACGACCGCATCCTCCGTCTGGGTCTTCGTGCTGCGTCCCAAGCAGACGTCCTCAGTACAGCAGCCAACGCGTTATGTGAAAGACTCTATACTGATCTTCCTCCTGAGGACACTCGCCAACTAGCATTCCTTATCAACCAAGTTTTTAGGAAAAACTGCTTTGCGCATACCATGCCATGAACTGGTTTACACATGCCCTTTTTAACTCCACGCTTCTTCTTCGAGAGATTGCTCTGAACACAGCACCCAACCTTCATGATTCGACCCGTTATCTCCTGGGGAACCAACCTATTCACGAGTCTGAATCTTTGTTTTGCGGATTGAGACCTAAAGTGGCTCCTAACCTTGATATTCTCTTAAGTCGCGTTATAACAAGAATCGTCAGAATCGACGACAATTATCCGCTCCGTCCTCCAAAACGGATCAACCTAAGGACGACTGGAAGACCATGAAAGCACCTGACTGCTCCGCCTCCGCGATCCGCATCGCTCTTTCCATCCCGTTCCCAGGGACATGGACGTGGTTGTTCCCTGGGCAGACCATCCACTCCTGACAGACGCCAACGTTCCTCCTCTAGTCCCCGCAACAGGGGATGTGATAACTATTGACATTCCGTCTCCCCCACAAGAAGTAGGGGGACTTCTTCGATTCTATGCTAAAGCTTGGCAAAAGGTAACCTCAGATCCAGTGATCCTCTCAATTATTTTACATGGCTTCAAGCCGAAGTTTTTGACAAAAACCCAAGTGCAAGAGCCACCATGGGAACTAGAAGCTTCAGCTCCCATCCCACTCCGGACTGAAATAACGTCCCTTCTTCACAAACGAGCCATCCGTGTAGTGCTACCTCCGTTCACTCAAGGCTTTTACAGCAGCATTTTTCTGTGCAAAAAAAAATCAGGCGGGACGCGTATGATTTTCAACTTAAAACCACTGAACCAGTTCATCCTTAACACATACTTTCAAATGGAAACAGTTTCCTCCATCCGAGATTCATTACAACCCAACGACTGGACGGTGTCATTCGACCTAGCGGACGCATACCTTCACATTCCGCTTCATGCATCTGTCTGTCACCTCGTCCGTTTCTTATTAGACGGCACAGTGTTCGAATGTCTCTGTCTCCCCTTCGGACTGAATGCCGCCCCACGAATCTTCACCATGTTCCTATGTCCCGCCCTAGCCTACCTACATCAACAAGACATTCGTATGCCTTTCTCAACAACTGTCTCCTTCCGCATTCCAACCCTGCTACACTCTCCAGCATTCTGAATGATGTCATGTCTCTTTTTCATCACTTCGGTCTGGGGATAAATTTTTCCAAGTCTCGTCTCCAACTCGCTCAATCCTTCGTGTTCCTAGGAGTATTCTTCGACCGCAAGAAGGCAACAGTCATGCCATCCCTAGAACGCATAGAAAGTCACCTGCGTTCCGTCCATACCTTTGTCCGCCTGCCTCTTCATACGTTCCAAGACCTTGCATCTGCCATCGGAACCATCGACTCCTTCGCAGACCCATCCTTTACGGCAGGTGGATGGCACGCCCACTCCACCACTATCGTTCCAGTCTTTGAGGCGATCCTCAACTTGCACTAACCTTACCATCCCAGCATCTAGGTCCCTTCTTTCTCACGGACACCTTCCGATGGTGGATGAACTCCTCAATCTGACTGCCACAGTTCCTCTCCACGAACCTCTCCCAGAAGTCCATCTTTTCACGGATGCATCCCAAACAGGTTGGGGAGCTCACATTGACAACCTAACCATCTCCGGCACTTGGCCGGAGGGGATGTCATTCCATATCAATCACTTGGAACTTTTGGCAGTCCTTCTTGGCCTTCTCCATTTTCAAGACCATGTAGCAGGACGGACAGTACAAATCCATACAGACAATACGACTGCCGTCGCCTACCTACGGAAAGGGGGCGGAACTCGCTCTCTGTCTCTCCATCACGTCACCTCTCAAATCTTTCAACTATGCATTCAACTACGTGTCTGCCTTCTACCACTTCACATCCCAAGGTCTTTAAATGTGATCGCGGATTCCCTCTCTTGCCGCAATCCGCCAACCAGCGAATGGACATTACATTCAACCATCTGCTCCGTCCTATTCCACCTCTGGGATCACCCGATGGTCGACCTCTTCACCACGAGGTGCAATGCCAGACTTCCCCTATTTGTCAGCCCCTTCCCAGATCCTCACCCCTGGGCAGTGCATTAACACTAAATTGTTAATGCACTACGCATTCGGATCACCTCTACGCATACGCATTCCCCCACCCTCGCCTCCTGCCTCTCGTGTTACGCAAAATCGCCAGACATTGGATAGACACTCCACATATTTCCTGCAATCCACCCCCCCCCCCCCCCGGGGGTAAACCAAGACAAGTGAGACCGCCGACAAGTAGCCAATAAGGGACAGCTAAGTAAAAAATGTTCAATGGTTTCGTTCACCGTACCACAGGCACAAGTGAAGGCAACACACCATCCAAAGAGGTAGAAACGATCCCTCAGAAGTGAGTGACCAACTCGGAGCCTCAAAACAAGTTGCGCATCGGAATGTGGTGTGCTGTCAAGTAAGCTAGGAATAGAGACAGATGGGTACACACTAAAAAGGCTCCTGCCTTTACCCGCTGTTTGCCACTCAAGCAACCAAGATGTACTGAGCAACGTTGTGACAACAGAGCGCAAATCCCTAGGCAAAAGGGGAACAGTGACCACATTGTGACCAGAGACAAAGCCTGCTCTGGCAAGATCATCTGCAGCTTCATTGGCAAAGCAGCCGGAGTGCCCAGGCACCCAGTGCAAGGATACCATTACACCCATTTTCCAAGACAAAAAAAGTTTCCAACCAAAACCAAAACCATTTCAAAAACAAGAGGGCTTCTAACGTCTAAGCTATTGAAACTGCTACAGAGGCATTTCAAACCAGATGCAGAGTCTGTGAAGTTCCGAAAGAGCTCAAGACGAAGATCAAGGCCAATATCGAGCGTAACAGACACGGCGACAAGCTCAGCCACAAAAATGGATGGCAACCATTTAAGACAATGGCGAACACCGATGTGGAGACTGGGTACAACAAGACCAATTCCCCCCCCCCCCCCCCCAATACCTCTCTATAAAAGGATGCATCACAATAAATGTCAGTCACACTTCTGCTGGTCCCGCACATCTGTTGCCCATCACAACAACTCGCAGCCACACCACACCAAAGCCAGGGATTGTTTCTGGGAGCAAGAACTAAGATTGAGAAACTGCCTAAATCACAAGTAAGTATGAGTGACATGCCAACGCCATCTGCTTCCCAACTCAACACAAGCCAGAGGGGGCCAAGGAAACAGTAGTGTGCCAGAATGACATAGCATGACAACAACAGAACGAATGAAGAATTGTTGCTTTTATCGCTACTGAATAATGCAAGTTTGGTGGACTTCTCGATAAATAAAACACACGTAAACCTACTAAAACCAAAAGAAAAATAGCACCGTAAAACTGGATTTACAGCATTTCATCTCGTAATTGCCAAGAAAAAAATGGAGCTCATCAATTTAGACCAAAAATGTGTAATATCTTCCCAAAATAAAACTTGTTAAGGATTCATGCTAAGCTTTTAAGCTGTTTGAAGTGATATCAAATGCCAAGCTTTTTTACCAAGTCAATCCCACCAACTAAGACTCCAAACGTTACATGAAATACCTGATAATTGCGCGGTAACCAATTGTCGAATTTTTTATTTAACCTTCCAACTATTACTCGATGGGATTTTCTTGGCAAAAGAGCTTGGCCTGTGATATCGGTAAATCAGTTTGGTGGGAGTCCTTAACAAATTTTGTTTGGGGAGATATGCTATCAAGATAAGTTCTCCACCTTATCTACCATGTTTCTAGTTAGAGGGTGTCAAAAGTTATAGGAGTGTTCTGTCCTGTATCAAAGTATAGCTATTTAAAGGGTGGCGGGCACTGAGCTATAGTTGCTTATCTGGATTGGATATGCTAAATTAATCAGATGGTTATACTACAAAACTTCGACACGCTGCATCGAACTTAGTGGGCACTTGTTGTGCATGGTAGTCCACTATATTTTTTTTAATCACTTTATGGGATTTACGGTTAATAGGAATTAATATTTGGTTAGAACGTTTTCCATCAGACCACATGCTTAAGATAGCCTAATATTTTAGTAGAAATAAATTGTATTATTTTAATTTTTAAAGTAGTTTAGATGCTTACAACATGTTTTCGTTTTCATTGTGTCATACCAATTGAATATTTTTATATACTGTATAAAACTCAAAAAGAAACGAAAGGCTCGTTAATCAACATAAGTTTTCAGAATAACCTCCATTTTTCCAAAGGACTTGACAACTATTGTTTGCAATGTTAGTGCAAACCCGAGCACAGTTTTAAGTTAGTTTGTTGTTTACTTCTTACAGACCGGTAAGTACGTATGTACTATGGTTGAACCGAAAAAGGCTCGCTTAGTCCACAATCGAAAATCAATATTTTTGATTGTTCCCTGTAGGCCTATGCACAATGATTAAAGTCCAGTCGAGGGGTTAGGAATTTGGTCTTCCAGCCAAGAGTATGTGACGTATTATTTACCATTAACGTTTCTTACACATGGTACTTTCTATGTGACCCATCTAAGTATGTTCTGATATAGTTACGGGATTAGTTTGTTAGTTAAGCTAAGTTTAAGAATGTGGTTAGCCAACAATTTTGGAACCGTGCTGAATCGCATTTGTTTGCTCTTGGGGATTTTGTGCATACTTGTAAAAAGCTTATGGAATTTAAGAAAACTGATCAGCAGAAAAAAAAAACATTTTTATCATGTGATGCTGCCACGTGAACACAAACTTAAAAGTGGTTTTCAGAAATCCAAAATTACAGACACACAAAAAAACTCAAAGTATAAAACGAGGCCTTGTTTACAATTTCGCTTCACTTTTAACTTACTATCTTGGAAATGTGGGTGTGTGGAGAATTTTCTTATCACATTTTGTCGTGACTGAGACCTTAAAAATCTGTGCTAGTCGTTGTGTCATGATTGAGTAGTTGTCGCGCCAAGCTAAGCATCAAACATCACATCAATTCAATTATCGAAGTTGTAAACCATTGTAGCGCGACGCCATAGCGTCAGTGTCTTATATCTTGAAGTATTATAATTGGGCATATTTCAGGTACTGGGCAAAATAATAATGCGGTACAAAAGCTTAAATTGTGTTGAAATCAATAGCAATGACCCACCTGACAAAAATTAACTTACGTAGGATTGTCAGCTTAGCAGCTTTCAATGCAAAATCTGCCCATGAATATCGTTGCAAATGTGTTACTAGCTAGCTAGCTCGCTCATCCCCCATGTTAAATCCCATAGGGTGATTATTCACGGATACTGAGATCGAGGGAAGGCTTTCAGCTATGAAATTGGACGAATGGCTGCAGTACAATACGAACTGCGTACCTTTTATGGTTTGGGGCACATTCTAGTGTGTCGCAATAAATCTAAACAACGTTGCCAAAGAAATTGTATCCACATGCAATTCACGAAACATAAACAAAAAACGGCAAAATAAACCAAAATCTGGTAAAGAGGCCACCTAGTTGAAAATGGTTCGGCCTCTCAAAGCAGTGATATGAACTAGCCTAAATAAGAATAATTAAATTAAAATTAGATTAAATTGAACTAGGTTTAGAATCCCTTCATATCACTCCCTCAAAGGAGTGACATGAAATTAAAATATTCGGAAAATGGCCACTCAACCTATTGTTGACATGGCATATTATTACACATCTGGAGACTGGTTGAGTCTAAAAAAAAATGTGATATAATATCAAAAACCAAAACTGGTAAAAGGGACCGCCACGTTCCAAATGGTTTAGCCTTTCAAAGGAGTGATATTAACACGCCAAAACATTCGCCAAGTTAATCATACCGAATTATACTTTGGACGTACTTAGTAGCGATGTTCTAGTTTTCACTTAACCTTTAAACTATTAGTCGGTATGATTAACTTGGTGAATGTTTTGGTGTTATGATATCACTCCTTTGAAGGACTGAACCATTCGGAGCTTAGTGGTCCCTTTTACCAGTTTTGGTTTTTGATGTTAAATAATTCTTGTGCCTCCACTGTAGTACACTCATCAGAAGTTGATGTGGAGAAAGTGGCAAACATCGCTCTGCTTCTACTGCTGCCTCACATATAACTACAGTCCAGTAATCTCTCATCTCAATCCACAGTTTGCCAAACAATTTAAATTCATGTTTCCGTCTTTACAGCACAGGAGCAATTAAAAATGTTTTCGTTGTGACTTTTGGCCTTCATTACTTACAACACAAGATAAGGAACGGTAAGAATAAGCAAAGGGGGGGAGGGACGGGTTGAAACCATAAATCTCCATAAAGCTTGCCTACAGAAGAAGAAAGCCATAGGCATGCACACTTAATTATAAACGTGACATCATCGCCTAAAGAGTCTAACCTAGTTTTTAGATTTAGTGATGAACTTAGAGATGATCTAGAGTAGTGATGAACTTGAGATAAGCTAGTCACTCATATTTGCTTATTTACTGATAAACTGCTTACCTGCTGTCATGTTGGCTGATGAAGCACTTTGCCGGAATTGAGATTCCAGATATTTCGGCAAAAAAGTAAAGAATCCTATTGTCCCAATGAGATGGAAAATGCCACCGAGCGTATAGACCATGAAAAGGGAGTTGCTGACCAGTCTCATGAGTGCAGTGGATAATTCTGTTAGGATTTGTAAAGAATACAAATTAGAAGATACATGTAGTTGGTGTTTTCCAAGCGGCTCAAACAAGAGTTAATAACAGCATGTAACAATGTCGTTATAAAAAGCACACAAATCGTGGTATTCACTTCTGGCCAAATCGGAAAATTTAGTAACTATCCAGTCCAGTACCACTGTTAAATCGACCTTTTAAGCTAAAAATGAAACTGCATGTTGTAAGGCTTGAGCCGTTGCTTATTATACTGCTTAACACGCAGAAATACAGCTAGCTTAATTTGTTCATAAATGATAAAAATTTGCTAACACATTTTACAATGCAGTTAAATTCGGGAAGCTTCATGCAAAGTCAACGCGTTTTAATTGTGAGTAGTAGTAAAACTTAATAGGCATTACCATTATTTCCTTTTTTATTGCTAGGTTGTTTGTTTTATCAATTACAGTTTAACACCATGTTTCCGCTATTTGTGGTTTCCAACATCAAGTTTATTTTTGCGATGTAATCTGATCTGGAGATAAATGGAAGCAGGCGGTAAATAGAGACCTGTATTTAGTTTAGAAACAAACTCTGTGTGAGGCAACTGCCTAAGTCTGTATAGGTGATGTGACGGCCTGATCAATATACTAATGGCACGTCTGTATTAATAATGGTTATGGCACTACTGCAAAAGCTACGAGTAGTAGTACAATAATATGATCATATTACACTTCAGTTTTCATTAGCTGTCTGTGGCAATCTACTGCAAATGAATGACGGCATTTCATACCACAGTATTCTATGTCCTGATTACTGCTTCGTTGTATTGAACAACGTTTTTAAAACAAATGCCAAGCTTAATAAAGAATGTTAAAAGGCGACCTGGTGGTAATTGGAGAAGCGTTTATTTATTTTAGAGTAAGTTAAACTCTGGTGCCAAATAGAGAAACGTGTCAAGCAGACACCCTGCAGCAATCATAGGAAATACAGTAAATCAGTATTTATTTTAACAGTTAGCAACAATTGTTGTTGGAAAAGATCTCTACAAATAGCAAATTCAAACGTTAGGGGAAAAAAGCATTAAAAAACTTTGAATTAACAGACTTAAAGAGATACTTTTTCTTAAGTCCGTTATTGATATGGCAAAAACTTGGACTCCGGCCAATTTGGGGAATTCAGATTGAGTATTGAAGCACACTCATTTTCCTTGTTATATCATTGTACAGATTATTTACTAAGTGTACCTGATAACCTTGGAACAGCTGGTATATCTGGAATGAAGTCCATCTCCCCTGGTTCAGAATTGAGATGGCTTTCTTCGTTGACCCTTTCAACAACAGTGGATGGCAGAATTTGGGGAAAGGGGGCAATAAAAAGTCCTCCAAGAACCAGCAAAAGACCTATAACCACAAAACCCAGCCACCAGGCTCCGACCCAGCGAGGGTCATGGACGTCCAAACGGACATCTGCAAAGAAAGATGTCAAATAATAGTTGATTAGCAATAAATACAGAGACACTCTTTTTTTCTGTAAACCAAGAAGTTGTAGAACTTAA
The DNA here is from genome assembly GCA_023313725.1 of Lithobius niger. Taxonomy (NCBI): domain Eukaryota; kingdom Metazoa; phylum Arthropoda; class Chilopoda; order Lithobiomorpha; family Lithobiidae; genus Lithobius; species Lithobius niger. The sequence goes on along the minus strand of JAHWFP010183895.1, from coordinate 9,887 downwards.
ACTGTCTTATTTTTGTTACATTTTTGTTTCAGTGATGAACTGATATTCGAACGTTACATAGGGCCACAGGACTGAGTGAGGTAGCTAGCTGCACAAATAAATCCAGATTAGTTTTCATGATGAGGTATTAAGGACTATCTTTAGTCTCTCAATATTTGTCAATGGTGTTGTGCGACATAAGACTATGGTCACAGTGATGGTAGCTGAGTGATGGCAGAACTCAGTTGAGCTGCCTGAAGAAGCTGAAATGTCGGATTGGTGACTGCAAAGTCCCTTCCAGATCTGATGCTCAGGGTAGTGCAAGAGACTTAACAGGCAGCTTCAGCAACTCTAGGATCCATTGTGGCCTGTACTGATAGACATTCCCTCAGTCTCTGTCATGATCCGAGCATCCTGGTTCAAATCCCTAAATTGTTCCTTAGTTTACAAGACTTCTTTCTGATTTTAAAACGACTAGTTAGATCTTTGTAGTAAATGCGCTTAGCAGTCGGCATATCAATGGCCAGCTGGTTACGTTAGGCTGAAGAGAATGAGTCTAAGCTGGAACGCGATAGCCTGGCAGTGCTTGTTAAGAAGCACTGATACGCTCAGTGGTGGGTTGGGGGTGCAGCTGCGCCCCATGCTCCAATTTAGGACATTCAGATTCAGAATCAGAAATGGCTTTTATTGCGTACTATATTTACATATGAGACAAGATCTTGCGATAAGACCAAGGTCTTTTTTACGCCAAAGAAAAAACACTAATGACAACAAATTAGTCAAATAAAATCAGTGCAGGTTGATGCAATACACATAGTAAAGACCTAACCATATGACAAAAACAAACATGAAAAAACGAAACATGACGAGGATGTATGGAAACATGACAGGGACAAGGTGGGGACAAACAGGACGAAAAGCACTGACACAAAGAGAAAAAAACTAGGAAAAATAAAAAGAAGGAAATTTATAATTTAATTAAATTTTGATGACTCTCTACGGAATTACAGTGGATGCGTTTTGCAACGTGTACGCAAAAAGTTCTTTCCGGAAAGAGTGAAGAGTGGTGGCAGATTTAATATTTATAGAAATTTGATTCCAGATTGGAGTAATCCTGCCTTTCAATGATCGTTTACTTAGCTCAGTGCGATGGAATTCATAATGAAATTGACACGCTGCCTAGTGTAGTGAGAATGGACAGAGGAGTTACAGACAGCCAATATTGTTGCTTTCCTGGTTAAAAGCTTAAAGACACGTTCTGAAGGAAATCAAATCCGGTAAACGTAAAATTTGTAGTTGTTTGAACAATGGCAGAGAATGCAACTTAGATAAACGGTGACAAATAGAACGTACTATCTTCTTCTGGAGTTTAATGAGACGCCCTTGATTGGTTTTGCTAGTTTTCATCCAAGCAAGAGCACAGTAAATTACTTAGGGTAGACAACACTGTAGTACAGTAATTTTAAAGAGGACGATGATAGCACAGGAGATAATTTATGAATTATTCCAGTGCTGCGAGATATTTTCTGAGCAATAGCACCAACATGATCATTCCATGTGAAGTGTCTGTCAATATAGAGACCCAGGAATTAAGTTGAGGATACCTCTGTAATCTCGTTTTCATTAATAACAAGTGGTGTGTCTCTAGAACATTCTGGCATCATCCCCCCCCCTTCCCCCCATGGCTCTACTGGCAGCTGGCTCGGTGCCCCCTCTGGCAATGCGATAAACCCACCATGCCCACATGTCTGGATCCGCCACTAGATACGCTATCCTCTTCTAACTATGACAGTACATGCAACTCTCAACCTGCGTGCTAACAATAAGCTGCCCTGCCTGCACCTTGGAGCAATCATCTCACTTTATTCTCATCTTAGTACTGTGCATGGCAGAGAAACTTATCGTTAGCTTACAAACAATTCTGCCTTTCATGGAAGTGTCGATGGCAAGCAGTAGAGGAAAAATAATCGCAGATGAATGATTTAAAATGAACTGTAAAATTAATTGAAAAATAGAGGCAAAGATGATGAAATATTAACTAATGTTATGACGTGTATTAAGAGTTCAGGACTCATCTAAAATTTTGGGCAGGCTCTGCCTACCCAGAGGGAACTGCCATTGTTAGCATAACATGTATGAACTACCATACACGTCGTAAATACAGTAAAACAGTCTAAGCATTTTCTAGCACAATTGTTATCTAGCGCTGGCATGAGAAAATTATAACCTTTAGACTTAGCAGATGAAATCGACAATAGATTGTACCCCATTGCAGTAACTTACGGAAATAATAATAATTTTAAGAGGACTGCACCGAGTTGTCTTCAGGGTTACCCTAGTAGTGAGTTATTTATCTGAGAGATCTTTGTAAGCATACGTTTTTATTAATTTTGTTACCTTTAAATTTTTCCTACGTCGATGACGTGCTACTTGTCCTCAGTGAAGCGCACTACTGACATTACTCCCTGAGCATTCGTACCGATTAAAACTTCCATAGAGAAATCGATTTGCAGATACATAGCAGTAAGTGGGTTGACCCTACCAAGGCTATGTATTCAAGTGTCTTTGTTTAACTCTGTGTCTGGTTTCACAGTACACCCATCAATTTCAATATTTTCAACATCATTGTATAAAAAGGCAGTTACCTGGAAATAAATGCGTCTGTAGATAGATTTAACGAAAGAAACCACTTGGATAGACCTCAGAAGAGAAATTCACATGTGCCATCAGATAGAAGTTATTCTTAAAAGACCGTTTACTGCTGGAGAGTGAGACCTCATTTGTTTTGGGGATTTGGGCTAGCCACAACATGTGAATACAGCAGTAAGGTTTCACGTGGACTAAACAATACGGAACACTGCAGTATGTGAAACCTTACAGGAAAGTTTATGTGTGTTACTTTGCTGTTTTGACTTCGGATCAGTTAAACCTTACCTTAAACATCGAACGAGTTCGTTCTTGTTGTCTAATCTCGAATAGAGTCGAGGTATTCAAACTTCGCAGTTAGTATTGAGTGAACCAACAATTTACTGAAGGAGGGAAATGAACTAAGGGGGACCATTGTTGTGAGACTTTAAGGGGACAAATGAACCAAACAACTTCTTTTTTAGCTTAATAAAGAACACTTTATCTTATCTTGGCCCAGCGACAATATATTTCCTGCACATAAAGTAGCCCTACTCAGCATTAAAATATTTTGTGTTGAAACATACTTATTTCATATGAATAAGCTTAAAGTGGCACTATCACCGATTGAAAGCAGACGGAATGTGGCAACATCTAACGCTATCCAGTGCTATCTAGCACTTGCTTGCACCAAGCGAAGGAATGCACGACGCCATTTCTTTTAACGAAACAAACAAGCTACGACCTCCTTAATTATTGAGTGAAAATTTGGTACTTCCTCGTGCACCTGGAAGCGATCTATTAAGGTTAACAATAAAAGTGTCGGTAGATGGCGCCACGGTATTTTCGTTCGCTTTTCAATCGGTATAGTGCCACTTTACAATGCCAAAATATTTTCTCGTTTACGAAACGACTCTTCAGAGTGTGAGTACGTGTACCTTTTAATACTTCAACTTTTTCATGAATGATTTACTTACCTTGAAGGGTGACGTATTGACTTGTGCTGTAGGCCCCCAGAATAAAACCCAGTGTTGGGCCAACCATCCGCAACCCAGCCACGACTCCTAGATGACAGAAATGAAAACTGCATAATTAACCAACTAGTTTGTTAAACACTATGTGTAAAGGTGCGTTATTTTATAGATATAGGCTTCACGAAGTGTTTATTTTAACAAAGTAACAAGTGGAAGGTGCAGTATTGTAGCAGTTTGACAACTTTTCCCAGCTAATGCATAAGTGTGTATGACTATTAATTTGTTGGCAGGTATAAGTGGTTTGCCAAAACCTCAACCCCGTCTGTGCCCTTTTGCTCTTTTCTAGCATATAAATCTTATTATTGTATTAATAGTATTGTATTAAAACAAAATATGCATAAAACTGTTTTCCCGCCGAGTTTGAAGTCGTTAATTTGAAGACGTAATAACAGTTAACCTCGCGAACGTCGTAAACAATTGGCAAAACTAAGAATTGAGTTGGCTATTGAGTGGCGCCTAAAAGGGAGTCCATTGAGGAACTGGTGTTTTTTTTTTGGGGGGGGGGGGGTAGAAAAGTTACTGATATATTAGTATACCAAAGCACATCAGGCATGCCAGCATTTAAAACGTTTCTTAGGTAAAGCAGAAACGTCAACAAAATTTGTGTAAAACAAAACTTAATAAGGACTTCATCCAAGGTTTTGCCGTCTTAAGTCGTGATATCAAATAATCTAAAAAATTCACGCAATGTTTACTATTTGGGTTACTAGTTCGTCTGCTAGCCCATCATTGCCATTAGTTAAAAGAGAATCATGAACTAAATGCGTATGTCATGAAAATCGGGTACAGTTGGCAAAATTAAAATCTGAGTTGGAAAAATTGAGTTGGTTGTTTGATTTGCTGTAGTCCTTTTCCTGTTAACCTATTGCCACTACGATTTAAAGATACTTTTATATTAATGCAGAAACGACTAAATTTTTCCAAAACAAACTTGTTAAAAATTAAAAAAAAATTCCGATGGTAAAAAATTTGACGATAAGAGTCCGTAAGATCCTAGATTGTAGGACAAAAGCGACCCAAAGGTCACGAAATGAGTGCAAACAGTGTCCTGAGATCCCCTGAATCAAGGGAAAAAAATTTGAAACTGGAGCATGTTGATTTCAAATGTGGAATCTTTTCTCCAATAATACCTCAGGTTGTTTTGTACAAAACTGAGTAAAAGGTTTCGCAATATTTTTCATCTTTCTATATTCTTTTATTAAAAACTGGAACATGTTGTTGCTTTAGAATGTGGAAGTTTTTGCAATAATACCTCTAGGCCTAGTCGTTTGGGATAAAACTGAGCAAAAGATTTCACTATTTTTCACCTTTCGATAGTCCATATTAAAAAAAATTTCTGCCTTCGGGATCCTGACCACTCCCCTACTGCCCATGCTTGCACACAGCAGTTCGTCGTCATTCATTTTAGCCTAAAGATTCAAAATGTTCACTTAAAAGCCGACCTACAATCGTCAATGGCTAGCTACGGGCCTGTTCATATAACTCTAAACTGAACTCTGTTTAATTCAATTTGCGAAGAAAATACCTAAAAAAACATGATTTTAGTTACAATTAAGTTTTTACAAAACCTGCCGTCCTGAAGAACGAATTACAAAAATCACCGAATTTGCTTGACAATTCAATGAAAATTTACTCACTGAAGGCCAGAAGCAGGTACGAAAATAGCATAAAATGCTTCAGCTTCCGGGACCCCCAGATCCCCTAGCTGGGTTTGCCGGAGCCTCTCAAAAGTACTTCAGTACTTCATTTTCGAAACTAGATTGACAAAATCGTACGATAAGTTGGCAAAGTAGGGTCTCTTTTCCCAGTGCCGCAATTAAGGGGGTGGGGAGGGGCGTGAAGGTGCAAGGCAAGGGGGCCCTAAATTCAAAGGAGGGCCCCAAACGTTTATGTGAAACTTACTTTGAACTAGGCCACAACCTTGAACTCCGGATTGTTTAGATTTTTGGGGCCGTACATTTTACTCTTGCACCCACCTTTGAAAAGATGAAAAGATGCAAAGTCCCCCCCAGATCCCCACGCTGTAAGTGTTTACAAGGTCTTGAAGTGTCAGTGTCAATAACAGCTTGCGTTGTTCTTTTGTCAATAAATTTTCCAGAAAAGCCTTTGCCTGTTTGCCGTTTGCTCCTTGGCTTCTTCGTCTCTCGAGTATTGATTGTGACCGAGGTGCGGATATACAAGTAACCTGTGTTTTCATCATATCTTACTTTACGAATCTCGATCTTTGGATGGTTTCTAGAATGTTTTTAAATAAACCTTATCCTTTCGTCAAAAACGAGTCGTGTTTTTTTTTTTACGACTAATAGTTTGTGCAGACAATATCAATAGGAAAAGCTTAGGCTACTCTTTTTTTTCGGGGTGCGGGGGAGGGTTGACTCAGATTATTTTTGGACCTTGAGTGGGTGGGTGCAGGTCAAGATTTTTTTTCAGTCTTGCAATGGGAGAGGGGGCGGAGTCATCGAAAATTTGGTGTCACATTTTTATTCCCTGTGGCACTTCCTTCCCCCATGGCTGTAAATAATAACTGGTCCCCAAATGTCGCGTGAAAGTGTTGGCACAACTCTTAAATCATTATTTTTAATGTAACGTTGAATATAAAAATATACAGCGTGTCCCAAAAGTCCAAGAACACCCTCACAACTTTTTAAGGGGGTTGAAAGAAAATAGTGAAACTTTGGGAATGTAAGTTTGGTTAAAGGATCTACCTTTTCGTACAACTGGCATTATGCCAGTCCCCCCCCCCCCCCCCCATGGAATGGAATGGGGGGTAAAGGAATACCTTATTTGAAAGGTATTCATTAGGCGAGTAAATTGCCGCAACGATAGCTTCGATACGATGAGCCCATCCAAAATGGCAGCTGGTCAAACATTAGGAAGTTTCTCTACATCCATATGTCTTACTCATGCTAAAGTCGTCGTAAAGGAATGTAGGTGGCAGCAAAATGCTTCGTTCAATTTAGTTCGATCACACCTAGAACGTCTTTTGCGGCTTCAAACCGCAATAGTCGTTGTAGGTGTGTAGTGGACGGTGTAAGGGGCCCTCCTTCTCCGGTCCCATCCTCCTGCTTATCTCGCTATTGCTTAGCAGCGCTCGAAGAGTCAAAACATTTCCCTAAAGGGCGGGCCCGTGCCCCAGCCCTTTCCAAACTGAAACACGGGGTCGGAGTCGGCGTCTCAAGTCCCGACTTCGAGCAGGACTTGAAACTCGGGGTCAGGCCCGTATCCGAGTCGGAATCCAGTGTGGAAAGGTCAGGGGTGGGTCCGTACTTTTTCGCCAGTGTGGAAGGGGTATTAGTCCCTGTGCCCCGATTTACGTACATGCAAAACCAAGATTCCACAAAGAGAAACCGGACACCCTTTTTTTTCATATTCCTTCCACACTGGACCACGACGTTTGGGCAAAATCCGAGATTTAGTTAATTTTTCTCTCGCTACAACATTTTCAGCACAGTCGTTAGTTCTTTCCTCCCTTCCCTCTCCCATTCCCTCCTCCTCTTTTGTTTTTATCTCGTTGTTGTTTATCAGCTAATTAGACTCAAAACGTTTCCCTAAAGCGCGGGACTGAACACAGACCCTTTCCACACTGAAACGCGGGGTCGGGGTCTCAAGTCCCGAGTTCAACCAGGACTCGAAAGCCCAGTCAGTGCTCAGACCCTAACCCAGTATGGAAGGGTCGAGCTTAGGCCCGGGCTTTTTCCCAGTGTGGAAGGGCTTTAAATGTCAAATGTCGTCTCCAATTAAATTGCCGTGTGTTTTTCGTTACCATTTACAAAGAGTATTAACTTATTATACCTATATATGCGGGCGATTTTTTCTTTGACGTGTTGTCGTCCATGTAGGGCAGGCCGAGGCTGTACAAGGTTATAGATCCAACGCCGGAAAAGAAGAGACCGAAAAAGATGATGAAAGTGGCAGTTCTTGCTGAAGCGAAGGGAACTGGTAAAGTACAGGGCGGATCTGTGGTGTTGGAGGCAGTATGGTTGAGGCAGGTGTCTGTATGCAGTACTGTCGGCTCCAAAGAAGGAAATATGAACTCTGGAAGAGCAGTGACGAAGCAGGAGACGGCAGAAATGAACATGCCCGCTGCTACCCAACGTGGACGGTGACCATGGCTACCAAAGTAAGCAACTACCACTGCAAACACCACCTGGCTGAATTCGTTGCCTGTCATTAACAAACCTGGAAAAAAAAACGGCAATTTGTAGACGGTAGTGTGAGTTTGAGTTTCCGTCCATAGGAAGAAGGGAACTCAACACATGGACTCACATATGAGCGTCCTTTTCCCACCGAAAGCTCGATCTTAAGCAAGAGAAATTGAGAGACGAACATTGTTTTGCTGAAAAATCCACGACAAATGTATTTTGAAACTTGTTCTCATCTAGTGTCTCCTCTTTTTGTAAATTTGAAACTGAAGCTTTTAAAGTTCAAATAAATTTCACGCCCTTTAATTCCTGTATTGGCGTAGAGTTGAATAAATAGATAAAACAATAAAGAAACGGATTTTTTTTTTAATTTTTTTTTAAATTTGCAACCCGAAGTACAAAAAGTACTTGTATGGGTACATTCATCCTTAAATTTCTACCATAACCTAAACAAACAACAATACCCACAATATTTCAATACACACACGGTAGTAACCGCAACACTGCGTTAGTTCAATAAATCAAAACAAAAATTAAAACAAGAGTAACAGTCAATTGCATAGATTTACTACATAAATTTACTAAATAAAAGCTGTATAATTTCACAGCAAAGATGCGTATCATTTACAAATTAATTATCGGTTAACCATTTCTTTAATAAATACACTATTTTGCTATAGCTTGTTAAGTTTCTTAAATAAACCAAAAGTGATAATTATATAGCCGCTCCTGGAGGCATTAATGTCCCACAAGTTCATATACTTATACAACATATACATACAACGTAAATTTTAATTTTCGAAAGTCATAGCCTTTCTTGGTCACAAGGAACATGACGTATTCAAAATAAAATAATTGGTTTGGATCAAGATTGAAAATCATACACTCGAAAATAATAATGTAATATGCACTATTTAAACGGGTACCGCTGTAAAAGCATTGCGTCGGTGAATTAGTGAAGGACTGGTTTGCCAGTTTGTATCTGAGTAACGCAAATTCAGAAAAAAAGATAGTGCTTAAATGTGGCAATAACGCACTACGTTATTGTTGTTGTAGAATTTCTGCTGTATTGGCTTGGCTCCCCGTACCATTAAACGTTTACAGCTCCGACTTCATCTGTTTATTAGGTTCATAAATGCTGTATCAACTGAAGATTTAAAGGGCATGGAATTCTAGTTTGCTTTTATTCTTCAAATTCAAATTTGTAAAAATAGGAAGAGAGAGAGAAATGAACTTCGAATTCATCTATCGTGTATTTTACAGCAAGACAGTATTAATTTCTGTTTAAACTTGTTTTTCATATATAAGGTATCATTTCTATAATGAATCACAGCTGTTGCGTAAAATATTCTTGTTACTTTGTGGTTTACTTAATTGCGCTCTTGGAAAAGTGACGTTCATGTGCAAATGTTACTCCTGGACTTGGAACCTGAAAAACTTTTGTTATATCCAGAAAACTTGTTGATGCCCTTCCTGTACAGCATACCCTACGAAAACACTTTTCGATTAAATGGTTTACTTCTCGGTTTAGGCAACATGCATTTATTGCTTTGAAAACAAACCAAAAAAATCAAGTTTTAAATTTTTTTTTTAAATAAAGGAGTCGGTCTACCTGTGCTTAAATTTTGACCATCATGAAAAGAGCCTACACGCAAAAAGTATGCCATTGCAACCAAAGAATTGTAATATTCGTTGCACCCTTCAGTAACGGGCAACCAATGGATTTTCTCAGCATGCTTATATACACAATGTTTTTTTTTTCTAAACTTGGTTGACTAGTTTCGTAGTAATTGCACAAATTGTAAGATAAGAAGACTTGCACATAATATTGATTTTTTATTTTTTGTTTCGGATTTGGTTTTTAATGTATGACAGTGATAACGTTCATTGTGATTGCGTAACTAAAAGGTTGCGAGGGAAAGTTGATTCATAAAGTTAATTTTCTTGAGGTTAGGTTCTTTTAGGGATAATAATGTTCGAGAGGTTTTTTTTTCTGGGAAAGCAGGGACTCATGGGATACTTTATATAGGGCTGTATACAGGGTGTCCCAAAAGTCCGAGAACACCCTCACAACTTTTTAAGGGATTGAAAGAAAATAGTGAAACTT
>JAHWFP010183893.1:29789-74308 GCA_023313725.1 Lithobius niger | reverse complement strand
CCTTAATTGAAAAGCTTGTGTGAGTTTCATAAATCATCAGTCTTAACAACCATAAAGTTGTTAATAATAATCTGCTTTATTCAAGTACAAGATGTTCCGTACAGGCACGAAATTCATACGAATTTGTATGTGCAAAGCAATGTTAATCAACTTTAGACAACATAATATAATAAATAAATTTTTTTTTTTTTTTTTTTTTTTTACAATAAATATAATTTCATATAGTGTAAATAAGAATAATATTAATAGTACAATAAAATAAAGATTAGTAGAAATTTTTTTTTAGCTCGCATCAATGTTTAGTATTCTACTTTCATTTTCATGATAAGTAAATTTAGTGAACTTTAATTAACCACTCCTTAACTTTTTTCTTTACTTCCTTTTTGTTAGTTAAATTTCTTAAGCCTGCCGGTAAATCATTCAATATATTTGGTAAAACATAATTTAGTCCCCTCTTTCCATAGTTATTTCTCCAACGTGGTAATTCTAACCAATTATTATCATTTCTCACACTTCTTTTAAGTTTAATTTTAAATTCTTCACAATGATAATATTTTGTTATGTATATCCATTTTAATGTTTTATCAATATTTAACATATTATAGTAGCTATATATTTCTTTGGCATATTTTAATTTTTCATTTTTAAATAAAACTTTTATTGCTTTATTCACTAATGATTGTAACTGAATCATATAACTGTTAGTTGTAGTGCCATAAATAATCAGTCCATATTTAATTTTAGACATTATCAGTGCTTCAAAAATACTTTTTTTATTTTTAATATCTAACAGCCCCTTTACTTTATAAAGCGTTGGAATAGTTTTCGTAATCATGATCATAAGGTTTTGTATGTGTTGATAAAATTTCCAATTATTATCTACTTCTAGTCCAAGGTACCTGATATTTTTAACCTTTGTAAGATTTTTACATTTGCATGTTTTTTTATTCTCTAGACAGTTATCCTTGCAAAATTTTATTGTATCATTTTTCATGTACATATGTGATGTGGTTATTGGCAAATAGCATGTCTTTTCGCTATTTAGAATTAAGTCATTTTCTCTGAAATATAACACCAATTTATTGAAGTCATTTTGTAAATTTTTAATCATGGTGTTTTGATCAACGTTGATAGAGAGTAAAAAGACATCGTCTGCATATAATGTCAAAGTTGTATTTAAGATGCTGTCTGAAATATCATTGATATATATTAAAAAAAGCATAGGATCCAACACAGAACCCTGTGGGACACCGTAAGTAATATTTTGCCAGCAGCTCGTGTCATTTCCAATTTTAACACTATATTTCCTTCCCGTTAAATAGCTGTTCAAAATATTAAACATTTTCCCTCTAATACCTATATTATAGATTTTTTCCAAAAGTATGTCCTTTTCCAAAGTGTCAAATGCTTTTGTTAGATCAATTAAAATTGCTCCAGCAAATTTGCCTTCATTCAATGCCCTATTAATATTATTGTTAATTGCTATTAGTGCATCAATTGTACCAGTACCTTTCCTATACCCAAATTGGTTTTGATTAATTTTATTGCCTTTTACAATAAAATTATTAATTCTATTTGCAAAAAACTTTTCAACAATTTTATTCAGTACAGGCAGCAACGATATTGGTCTATAATTATTTGGGTCATTTTTTGTTCCTTTTTTATAAACTGGTCTTATTATTTGCTTTTTTAAATTTTCAGGCCAAATTTCACTCGTTATGATGCAGTTTATAAGTATTGTCATAAATTCGCTAGTTTTTTCATTTGCTTCTCTAAAATGTTCCATAAGAAAGCCATCATGACCGCTTGATTTTTTAACTTTAATTTCGTTTATAATATTCAGCAATTCAAACTTATTTGTCTCCATGACTCCCATGGTGTTAAGTGTAGATTTCCATTTTTTATCATTACTCTTTCTACTTTGTGTCTTATAACATTTATTTTGTTTATCTTTTAGAGCTTCATCTTTTAGCTTGTTAATTTGGATTTTAAAATGTTCAGAAAAATTCTCACATACAATTTTAGTATTTGTTTTAAAAACATTCTTTAAGTGTTCATCAATATTAAGTTTATTTCCTTTTCTCCCAGTTAAATAATTTATTTTACTCCACACTTTTTTGCTATCAAATTTATTCCTTTCAAAATAATTATTATAGTATTCTTGTTTGGCTTTGTTACTATCTATGCGAATTTTTTTTTTATAAGCTTTATATTTTTCAGTTTCCAATTCAGACACATGTTTTTTATTCTTCATATCATTCCACATTTTATTTTTTTTATTGATTAATGTTAATAATTCAGAGTTCATCCATTCATTCCTACAAATTTTTTTTGTTTTATTAGTGTTTGTTCTTTTAATAACACAATTTCTTTTATAAATTCCTGATAAATCGTCTTCTATTATTTTGTAAATCTCGTTTGGATCAGTTATTTTCTCTAATTCGTCCCAGTTTTTATTTTTCATTTGAAGTATGATATTTTTATTTAAGTATCTATACACTAAATTTTTTTCCTGTATATTTTTTTGTATTTCAACTTTCTTGTTATTCCACAGTTCAATTGCGACATAATAGTGATCTGCTGGTTTCATTGTTATTACTGATCCTTTACAATCACTTTTATTTAAATTTGTAAGAATTAAATCTAAGCATGATCTTGTGATCTTGTTTTTTCTGATTTCTTCTCGAGTTGATGTTAAAATTTGTTGGCTATATCCAAGATATGCACACATGTTCTCAAATCTTTCAATATCTTTTTTTTCACATTCATGTTGTGTTTCTTTCAAAATGTTTAAATTTAAGTCACCAATCACGATTATGCTGCTTTCCCTGTTTTTTTTGTTTTTTTCATTTAGTATAAGTTTTAATTTTTGTGTAAAGTGTATACGACTTGAGGATGGCTTCCGGTAAATAATTAAAAAATTAAATTTGTCATCATTAAAAATCATACCAACATCTAAAGCATCATTTTCTCCAATGCTAATTTTTTCACATTTGACTTCATTAAATTTCTCATTTTTAATGAATAGTAAAATTCCCCCTCCCCCTTGGTTTTTCCTGCATACGTTAAATCGTTCATAATTTGCAATACTATAATTTATAACTTCATTTTCACTAATGTTAGTTTCAGTAATTGCAATCACGTCCCACTTAACTTCACAATTTGTCATATCACTAATGAAATTATCCCAATTCTTCCTACAACTTCGAATATTGACATGTATACAATTAATACTGTTAATATCGTCACCAACTAACCCATTTTTTAACACTGTGAAGTCATCATAAACTTCATTAAACGTATTAAGTTCTTCCTCCAATTGCTCCATTTGTAAAATTCCCTTCAGTCTTGTTTCCAATATCCATGTCATTTTTCTTTTTAAGTTTTTCAAATTCCTCTTCACTTTTTAGTGTATAAACTTGTCTGTCTTTCTCGTCACTTCTCAGATTAATCTTACCTTCCCTAAACCAAATGAACTTATAATATTGTTTCAATTCCTGTTTAGTTTTCCAAAACAGCATTTTGTAGAAAGGTGTTATATGTTCATTCACATATATTTTCGTGTCACTTCCGTTTTTGAAAATATCACTGTTCTTTAGCCTGCCTTTTTTTCCCTGTAGCCACTCATCTCTGTATTCTCGGGTTTTAAATTGTATCAATATTGTCTCTGACTTGTCTCTCTTTTTCGTTGGTAGCCTATGCATTCTGTCTATATGCCAGTCTTCAAAATTGTTTAAATGTAATCCATCAGCTAGTCTTGACACCGTGTCCCATAAGTCTTCGTTTGTTTCATTGTCCACTCCATAAATTTCTATATTTTTATTTCTTGAGTACTGCTCAGCTTCGTTTTGATTTTGCTTTAATTTATTTACGGTCACATTCAATTCTGTGACTTTTTTTTCTGTTTTATTTTCATTATCTTCAGAGTTGAGTTTTCCTATTTTTTCTTCTGTTTTATTTAACAGCTTGTACAGTTCTTTGTTCTCCTTTTTAATTTCGTTATTTTCTTCTTTCATTTTTTCGTACTTTTTTTCGTAAAAGTTCATAGCTTCCAGTATTTTTTCGTTTTCTTTCCTGATCTCCACGTTTTCCTTCTTTAATTCTTCATATTTTCTTTCTATTGCATGCATTCCTCTGAGTATTTTTTCATTGTCTTGTTTCAGTTCTTTCAGTGTTTTTTCAATTCTCCAAATTGCACAGTCTTGATCGTATTTGCCAATATCCGGTTCTCTTTCCTCGTTCTCACTGTCCACAGTTTTGTTTAATTCTTCATTTTCATCATTTAGTTTTATACTTTCATCTTCTCCGTCTTTCCTTTGTTCCTCCTCCTCCTCGTTTGTCTGTGATTTTCCTCTTGGTTTCTGGCATCTTTTACATTTCCAAGTCAATTTTTTTCCCCATCGCTTTCAGTGTAGTCACAGCTAATCCACAACAATTATAATGGTATTTCCCTTTGCACTCCATACATGTCATGAAGTCCCCCTCCACCGTCTTGATCACATTTTCGCAATCTTGGCATCTATATGTTGTCATTGTGATCGTTAGATAATTTTATCACTTCCACGTCGTTTGAGAATTACTCGCGCTCCTTGCGTTTCGCCTGGTGACGTCACTTGTGATTGTCCGCTTCCTGCAAAATTCGCCTCGTCCGCTCGACATTTTAAAATGTCGATATTATGCGTTTCACAAGTCCAAATTTAATTCTGTCTTTTGATTCAAACTCACCGTAGCTTTAACTTTCAGCACACCACAAACATCCACTTGTATCGTCTTGGATAATTATCAATTTCACGATTTCACCGATAATAATAATAATAATAATAATAATAATAATAATAATAATAATAATTACCTAAAAATTGTAAATTGTAAATATGTATAAAATTCAGCTTGAGAATAATGACGGGTTCTGTTGGGAAAAAAACTTTTTTATTGGGCTTGCGTAAGGTATTGTTAGTTACAAGCTGCACTCAATCATAGCGCATGTGCAGCGCAAATCTAGGATGCAATATATCGCTGGTTGTAGCAAACAAGTTTATTTATGTTTAACTGCTCACTATATACTTCAGATCTCTCTATTGCTATACAGTATACATACTCCAAATTCAACTTGGTTGAAAAAAAAAATGAACTGGAATTTTTTTCGTCCGAATTAGTTATATTCCGATATCAGAATTTACATATCACTTATAAATGTCCACAGTATCGGCAAATCATGCTTCATATTTCAATTAAATCTGTAGTTACATCCTAAAATAGAAGAAACTATCGCTGTGTTGGTTTAAGAAAGGATTCTTTTTTTCTTTAATGACATGGTAACTTTTGACAGTCACCGTTCTCTTTTTTGTGGTGTTAACACCTTCACAAATACTTCTTTGAAAGTATGTCGTGTTAGTGTACTCTCACTTGTAACCAGTCACAATTTAACGAATAATTAAAAAAAAAAAGAACGTAATGAAATGAAATGAAGCAATAAAATTTCCATTGTAATAAAACTCCTCTCGATTTGAAAATACAATATGATCAATATTAAACAAATTCACTCATCATGCCTATTTTGAAAAGTACATTAATAGGTGAGTCATTCAAACCAGAATATTGCTTGGAATTACAGTCATCTTTTTTGGACAAAAGGTAAACTGAAAAGTATGGAGCTCTATAAGGATTCGTGCATTTTATGAAACAATTGCAGGGGACTGAAACCACACAATGTTTGAAATTAAGGCGCCATTTGAGACAAAAGTATAAAACGCCGCTCACATTTTACTCCAAACTACAAATTACTATTACTAGTTTTACTAGTATTACTAGTTTTAGAGCAACTTACTTTTAAGTAGTGAAAACGTGGCTACAGTTTATTACGCACACACATATATATTTGCCTGGTTATTTTATTGTAGGCCAAAATAACCTTGACAATTTCCTAGTAGGCATGCTTGCTGGCACAATTAAACCTTTCATTCATTCAAATCTTTTCGTGTGATATAATCGTTGGACAATTCGTGTTTCAACACGAATGTTAGAAGAAATAACAAAAAAAATAGGAACAGAACAGATGAGCAAACAGTAATAACGGCAAAAATACTTCAAAATTACATCCCAGACTCGCGACAAGCTGTGAAACATTTTTTTTTTGTTAGTGCTGCTTGTTTACTAATCTGGGGTGGCAGTCCGCAAAGTTGGTTCCATAGTATTGGTTCTTTACATTTATACAAAATTTCAAATTTATACTAAAGTGTATTTTAATGTACCTTCTCATGGGAATGAATGGTCCATCAGCCCACAGCAAGCTAAGAAAAAAAGTTAATACATTTAGCAGGTTTCTATGAAAAAAATATTACTTACTTGGTGCACTGCTTGTAATACTCTGAAAAGTAAAACTTTGTAATAACTAAATTTGCAAATTGCAAAGCGGAATGTTTGGTGCATCATTGCACAATTTACTGCATAGTGTGAGTCAAACCTATTGTTGCATTGTTGCAAATGTGAGACAGCAGCAAATTATTATTCCTGTTTACATGGCTACTTAAATAAGCAAGCCTAAAAGCATTTAAAAGGATGAGAATAAGTTAAGTGGGGTGCAAGTGAAAACAGATTTGGGGCCAGGCAAAAAAACGGTTAAGAAATTTCCAATTTATGGTAAAATGATAATAAAACCAAAACATAAGTTTTAACACCAAAAAAGTAGTAGTTATTGACAGAGAATAGTTGCAAACTTGTGAAACTGAAACATACAGATTTAAACATTTTTGATTTTTAAGGTAAAATTGCATAAATACCTCTTTTGAAATAAATAATAAACACTTTAATTTTTATGTTATTATGGCCACAAACCTACACTTACTGATATTGGCTTACTCTTCCGTTTGAACAATGTTTGACTTATACCAACAGGGATCTCGTGTTGAACAACAAGAGTCACAAGAAGCCAAACCGAACGAATTAATTCCTTTGGAAGAAGATAAGCCGATTAATGGAGGACAAGCAAGTATTGCAACACCAATTGGGACAACTCCAGTGACAGCCACTATTGTAATATCCCCAGTGGCTTCGACGCCACCGCCAATCTCTATATGTACACCAGCAGCCACCACTTGCACTGTTGTCATTACTGCTGCAGGAACCAGTACATCGAGTAAATCTACAGTTATCAGCCCTACCTTAACCCCAGCAACCACATCTGTGTCACTGGATGTTCAGTTTCATCCCCCGCGAAGACAAGGTGCCTTGATGCAATCACGGTCTCAGTCTCCAAGTCCAGAAAGCAAGTCAACAACATCATTGGGCAATGCTAATGTCTACATCTCCCCAGTGACGCAGTGTGATTCTGTGGAATCAGTGAGCACTAGTGAAAATTCGGCTTTATTGAAAGACACTGACAAACTCCCATCAGAATCATCTCTTTTCATGGTATTTGATCCTCAAGATGAAGATACGTTGCTGTAAATACTCTGATATGTACGACACCTTTAAGGCACTGACCTCTCTTAATAGTACAGTACCTATTTTAATGTAGAGTAGTTATCGTGTACGTGAATGAACAACCAAATATACAAAGGTTGTTATTCGCAAATGTTTGTAGATGATTCAGAACACCGATTTTAGATGGTTTTAGATGATTTCATATTGGTTTTATAACTTTCAAGAGTCTATTGAATACTTCTGGTACTGTATGGCGACCTACATTTGAAAAGGTGCTGTGGCTTAAGAAAGTTTATGATGTCACATAAAGATGAAGAAACCCCAACCAAACGATGCTTTACTACAGCGGTAAATCTTGTACGTTACACTATGAAACATCCCTGGCATTGTTAGGGTAACTCTAAAACAGGCAGTCAAGCCTGTTATATTCCTTCTACTACTGCGCACATAATGGCACTATCAAAGATAGGTGGTGAAAATCTTTCATAGAGGTAATTTTTTTATGAAGTACACAGTATTCAGCTTTATTTATTTAGTACTTGTTTCCTTTTCAGTACTTCTGTAGTAGTGTAAGAAAGTTTTACATTTTTATTGAAACGTTACTGTTATAATGAATTTTCCTTTGGTTTTTGGTGGAACATTTTCTGCCACAGAGCCTCCAAATGAAAATTAAAAAAAGTGAAAGTACAAAATTTTTAAAGCTTTAAAGAAGTTTATGAAATTTAGCAAACAGTAGTTTTCTTTTTTTTCTATTGTAACTAGTACTTATAATGAGAAATATTATTAATATTTCATTGTCTTCCGCACGTTTATGACAAAGCCAGCTAATCGACAAAACACACTGGTCACTTGCAAGCTACAGACTAACTCAAAAAGGCTATTCCAGATTTTTTTGTGGTAAGAATGTTCATTAAAAAAGGTTAACCTGTATTTTGAACGAATAATAATGAATGCAAAATGCTTTTGTGTGTCAAGTGCCAAATATGCCATTCATTATTATCATTCAATTCTAGAACTTTTGGTTACATTGTTTTCCATTAGCATTTATTTAGAATGCTAAAAGCACATCAACTCCTATTCTCATCAAGGAATTTGGCACCATTAATATAATAGTGCTTAGCATCTGAGATGCTAAACTTGCACGGATTAAGTCATGTTATTAAATTTTCTTGATGTTCAACTATATTTTTGCCAAAAATATAATATTTAACATAAGAACTTCTCCCGAAGCTCAAAAGTAATTCATATTTACAAAAAAAAGTAATGTTTGTTTTAGAGAGTTGGTAATATTAGTACAAACCTTAGTTTAAAAATACGTAAACCTTAGTTTATTTCAAATTTTTGCTTCAAAGCTGAAAACAACAAGAACAACAAATTCTAAGACAGTTTAATGATTTTAAGCTAATTATAAAAAAAAAACATATTGTTTCAGGTAAGAAGAATCACAAAATACATTCTCCACATAAACTAGATGATAATCATAAACACTATTGATGTTCCTAATATTTTGCGTATTGAAAGCTAGTCATACTGATTTTGTTTTTCATCATGAAGTTGCACTCATGCACTGCTTTCTTTTCATTGTAATCAATGCAAGGTATTTACTCTACATAACGACTGTACAGACAGTGTTCACAATACTTTACCATGGACGTACTAGTTAAAGTCAGTCTTACAGTTTTTGGTGGCATAACTACAATGACCCACAGCTGCAGGTGGGTGCAGTGTAAGGGACACAAATGGATGGGAAAAGAACGGTTAAAATTTTTGAAAATCGTTTACCAAAAATAGTATTTATTACAATTATGCTTAAATGTACTGAATTTCAGTTACATATTCCTGTAACTTAAATGTGCACTAAACGCTCATTTTCGAAACTAAAGATTATTACAAAGGGATTGGCTATGTTAAGCATTGAACAAAACAAATGAACTTAAAGTAGCATTATCACCAACTGTGAATCGTATGAAAATATTGTGGTGCCATCTAGTGGCATTGATATTGTTGACCTTTACAGCTTACTACCAGGTGCACGAGTAGGTAACACATTTTTACACAATAATTTAGAATGCTCGTGGCTTGTTTGTTTTGTTAAAAGAAATGGTGTTGTGCATTTCTTCACTTGATGCAAGCAAGTGCTACTAGATAGCGCTAGATGTTACCAAATTCTGCTGACTTCCAATCGATGATAGTGCCACTTCAAGCCCCAACTCCATTCATGCAAGGCCAGCCAGCTAATTAACCACTCCACACGTACTAGGCCAAGGGATTACAGTCGACCCATCAACTGGCACTCGCTCCTCACTAGTTAAACTCCATTCAAGCAATCACTTGGTCGTTTTGAACAGAGGAGAAAAATGATACGCGTCACGTTTTATGCATAGTATACCTATCAATTCAGGACCCAGATTATGTAATACATGCATTTGTCTGTGCTGACCATACGCTGGTTTCAACAAAAGTCTTTTAGTAAACCTGAGTGAGTAACTGCTCTAGTGCAGGAACAGGTATCTGCTTGTTCTTTGCTGCCATGTTGCATGTAATGTCATTGTAGCTTTGTTCCGATTGGTTGCAGTGCAGCGAGGCGACCAAGCTAGCAGGATAGATCAAGGTTTGGGAGAAATTCGCGATATAGGCAAGCTTTTATTAGCGTGTCCTCGCAGCTCACCTATCGCGCAAATGGTATTTGTTACTGCAGTCTAAGCTTTGGAGCTCTGGTCTGGCATAAGTGGAGTTGCACCTTTGAAAACATTACTGAACACATTTTTCGAAATCAATGCAAGACATAAATACATTTAGATGTAAAAAAAAGTTAGCTGGTGTTGCTGCTGCTTTTTGATTTCTGTGGATTCAGACAGCATCCTGTGGAATATTAAGCGTAGGAGCAATTTATATTTCAAAAGGCAGCGTTTTGTGCACCTTACTGGCTTGTGCATATGCCAGACATGATTTCTTGGTACCTACTAGTTAAACAAAATTATTAACATTATGAGTACAATTATAAAACTCATGTGTGCAATTTTTTTGGTATGTGTGCGGGGAGGTGAGGGGGAGGCATACATTTTGCAAGTGACACAGCCTGATAGTTATGCCACTGACAATCTTCATAATAAAGCAGCGGCACTTCTACAATGTCTGGTTTTAATGCAATGCCATTAACATAACTGACTAGCTGCCTTTCAGGCTTAAAACAGTCATCAAAGCAGGCTTATGTTTCTTTGCACGTTCTTTTATTGTTTCCATTCTAATGTTTTTTTTAAAGAAAGTGAGTAAACACAATTCTAACAAAAATTAATTGTTACCATCGTTTTTATGTTTCATCATGCACTTGAGCTACTTTGGCAACATTACAGTATGCCAAGGCTTCCCTTTTTATGAATTTCTATTTTATTAAATAAATAGTGATAACATGACAATCCCTAGGTATAATAAACACAGTGGCCCCCTTTCAACCTTAACAAAATTAATTACGAAATTTAATCCATATCCAGAGTTGAACTGTGCACTTACAAATATCGCAATTAATTTCTTAAAGAACACTACACCAATTCAAATGATTTGTTACACTGTTCAATCAGACTCTGTTCATATCAAATGCCACTGTTTCATGCTAAGTTAATAACGTTAAAATCGTCAGCCGGATCCCATATCACATGCTTCAAAAATATACCCCATATATTGTGGGTGTTATTATTTGTAACTGAAACATGTATTTAACATTACTATTTCCTCAAACCATTCTGTAAGTGTACATAACATTTGCAACTGCATTGCATTCCAAACTTGTGCTTGTTTCTACGTTCCCATATTTTCCATATTAATATTTTAACTTGTCTCCTAAAATATTTACTTTGTCTAATTTAAGCTATTTTCGTTTCTAAAATATACTCCACGACCAACACTAACCCCAAAACTGTATGGCAACGTACCAGCGCCCCACCAGGGCAGCATCCCATATTACATCACTCATTGACGCCGTCACATTGATCCCCACTTTCGTTTCTGGTCACAGCGAGAAGCAGACGTCTCTGCTCTGAGCAGTGTTAGGCCTAATCCATGTCTAACGTGTGTACTATGTGCAAGCGTGCTATCACACCAAGAAATCGCCACACTCTTTGCAGCAAGTGTTGGAGCCCATGCGAAATTTGTAAATTATATTCTGAAGAGGAAATTGTGAAGTTTGAGACTACATGGAAGAGACCAGAGAGAAAACAGGAACAACTGATCGCAAAGTGTTCGAACTCTGTGGATTCGTTCTACATTCCCGAGGTAGTTCGTTGAATACTCGCCTCCGTAAAGATTTGGTCTGCGTGATTCAGATTTTTGCAGAATAAATCCCTGTTTGAGGAATGTGCTGATTTGAACATTAATTTACAATACATTTTACGGCCAACGTTTCACCTCAGAATTTGGACATTATTCTTGGCGAAGGGAAACACTCCTTCTAACGACGATCCTAAATGTTCTTAGTCCAGCTATTTTAAAATGCGAGATCTAGCCGTGTTTCGGCAACATATGAAAAGCTTAATTCCCCTGATTCTGCTAATTTGGTGGGATTGGTAAAGAGGATGGAAAAAAATCCCACGTTGAACGCTGTTGAGAAGATTGTCGTGGCGTTGCCTGTCCCAGCATTCGAACCGTGTGCGGCTAAGCAACTTCGTCTAGCAGACGGCATCACCTGTCCTGTCCAGGAGGGAGCGCCCCAGGATCAGACAAGTGATGAAGCTCCGGTTCTCCCTTTCCATACGTGGCACTGAATAATAACTTGTCTATTGCTGTTCTTGGGTCACCGGACCTTCTGCTTGAAGATGGTCATGTTGCCATGGTGGATTTGGTGCCCGACAACGGCTGTCCCATTAACCTTGTCTGTGTGCGTCCCCCCCCCCCCACCAATGTGAAGGATCCGGTAACTGTCTTACCAACCAATTTAGACTTAGAAGACGCCTATCTCCACGTCCCACTCCACCCATCCACCTTCCAACTGTTCAGAATTATGTCGTGGGGAGTGGTTTACCATTTTGAAGTGCTTCTGTTCTGTTTATGTACAGCCCCACACGTCTTTACCTCAGTGCTTCGACGCATAGTGGGGCTATTCTATCAACACAACATTCACCATCATGCCTTGCCTATGTCAACGACTGGTTGAGCCATAACATGGAAATAGCAGCACTTTCGAGGGATCTTCAGTTTTACCTTCATGTACTTCGAAAACTGGGTCTTGGAAGCAATCCGGAGAAATCACGTCTCGTGTTGGATTAGCAGTTTTCATTCCCATGCTTAGAGTTCAATTTGAAGACCCCCTTCTTGGTCAAACGATCCATGGAGAGGATTCGAAACCTAGAGGTGTCCACAGCCTGTTGAACAGGGACAGTGAAATGGCCTGGAACATCCAGAAGGTCATCGGTCAAATGAATTCCCTAGCGAAGTTGGTCCCTAAGGAGCGGTAGGGGGGAAGGGGCAGGCCTCTCTACTGGCTCAGGAAGAACGTTTGGATGATCAGAGAGAAGTGGGAGGATGTGATTCACTTATAGAACCTGCCTTGGGACACACTCAAGTGGTGGTCGTGCCCATTGAACCTCTCCGTCACCAGATACCTCTTTTCACGGATCCCTCAAACCTGGGCTGGGGTGCCCACAAGGGATAGGCGACTGCCCCATCATCCTATTAGAAAAATACAGCTAAGCATTTTAAGAGACAAGTAAAAACGTAGTTTTAAACATAAAAGCAGTTTTTACTTATCCTAAAATACTTGCCTTTAGAGACCCACCAACCTCCCTGGTCGAACCTGTGGCTATGTATGTATCGCGATACGGAAGTGGGGATCAATGAGATGGCATCGTTGAGTTACATAAAATGGGGGTACTGCCCTGGTGAGGAGCCAGTACGTTGCCCAAAAGTTTTGGGGTTAATGTTCGGCATGGAGCATGTTTTCGAAACGAAAATATCTTAAATTAAAAAAGGTAAGTATTTTAGGATAAGTAAAAACTATTTTTATGTTTAAAACTACGTTTTTGCATGAAAATTCATGTATTCAATATACAGTTGACAGTTTCTAAGTGGTTTAAATACAGTTAACATAGTTGTCTTTTCATTCATGGATTATACCATTTGCTAAAGAAGAAAGTCAGTTACGTGTATTATGCATGTGTATGTCATCAATTATGATGAGGGAGTTTATTACTGGTTGTGTGAAAGTGTTTATGTGAAAATGGTTATTGTATTTGATCTAGGTCCCCAGTGACTAATTAAAGTCACGTGAAATGCACTGATGCTTTTTTGCGCCTTTTTGTTTGGGAAAGTACTGATTTTCAAAACGTGAAAGGAAAATATGTAGATGAAGTACTTTCTGTGTCATATCATTTAAGGAATGTAGCTTGTTTGTTGTGTTTATTTTGAAATTTTGTGGAAGAATTAAATGCCAATGATCTGATGCTAACCACCCAAATTATTATTTTTCTTAGCGAAATTGACCACATCAGATTTGGAAGGAATTTCTTTCAAAACAGTTTGGTGGTGCCCTGAGTTTTCATTTCAATTAGTGTAGAGGAGGATTACAGAAGCATTGGGTTTGGAATCATCATTCAAAAAAAATGTTAAAAGCTGTGATGGTGTTCCTAGTGGCTAGGCTTAAGAATTAAAGTTTTGTGAGGAAATTTTGGAGTATTTTGAAGAATTATTTACTGTTGAGTGGCTTGATACACATGTCATTTACTAAAGATGCAGTGCAGAGATTACATGGTTGTAGGAATTACAAACGTAATATAAATTATTGGAAATTATGCTTAAGGATTTTGCAATTTAATAATTTTATTAATCTAAGCCAATAAAGAACTAATTTTGATTGTACTAAAGTTTAAACATTTAATACAAAATTCTGTATTTTAAGCACAAGCAATTATTTATTTCATCCTTCAAAAAGTCGCCTCTTTGCCATCAAAGATGAAATTAACCTTTTGGTTCGATCAATTTTTATCTTGTGTTTACAGTGGTAACTGATCATTGGTAAAAATTCATCTTGCATGAATCATATACTTGTGAATTCTTAAATGTGCCAAACCTTTACTTATACATAATATGAAATTTGTATTAAAAAAATAGTGTTCACAAGCATGCCAGGATGTGTACCAACACAGGAAGTACCAGTTAAGGCAGGGACTAGATATTGTAGGAACTTTCTGAATTGCCTTAGATCAGATAGTCAAGAATCAACCACTCCTAAAGAATAACAAGAAAAACCAGTATGCTCAAATTATGGCAGAGTACTACAGTAAGCCATTGAATTATGAATACGACTACTATATACTGTAAAATAAGTAGTATATTGTGTATTGTTAATGTATCAGATTTATTCTAATATCAGGATATTAAAACAGTGTATAGGTTACAAATTATTGTTAATGTAAAATATTGTTGTATTGATGTAGATGGTACAGCTGATGTTTGTGACAATGTGATAGACAGTGGCCTATGTTATTATCCATCCACCTGTAAGTAGGCTTATGTTCTGTTGTGTTACATAGACAGATACTATTTGTTCGTAACAACATGACAGCCCAATAAGACTGATAAAATACGTGAAAAACAGTCCGTCTCCATTATAATATATGTTGGTATGTTTACTGTTATTGTTAATCATAATATTGTTTATTGATAATACCCATGAAAGTAGCTAGCAGGGCTAGTGAAATGTTATCTTGTCTTATGTGAATAACTGACAACTTTTTTGTTGAATAACTGTTTTGTGCATTTATTGCCAGTCATCGTGCTCGAAACATTACTTACATTAATCTCTTGGAGCTTACGTAACCTGTAGCAGTCTCTACGAGAGTGCAACACATGATAACATGGTAAACAATTGTTTTGGGAGCTTGTAAATGCAGGCTAGTGTTATGCAAATTGTGTACAGTAAGCGCTGTTTGTTAATATTATAAATTTAAAGCACTAGCCTACGTTGTTATAGTCATATGGTTACTTAAGCGTTCTGTCTGTTGTTAGTATTAAGTACTGTAGCATTCAAATAAAACAGAATTTGTACAGTGTAAATATGGCCGTTGATTGCACTGTCTTTGTATAGTTTGAGACCTTTAAGGATGTTGAAGATGGAAGAGTGTGTATTTTAACTTGGTTATCCAAATTTGTTTATTGAATTTCGATAGTTTTGAATTGCAGGATTAGGAATGTTTGTATCTGACAATTTTTTATGACTTTGTTTATTGGTTTTTGTTTCTTTTTTTTTGTTTTACTTGGTTTTCTAGTCACATTATCATTAACTGTTCTTTGTGTGGGATGTCTGTACAAAACGAAAAAAAAAGTCAGCATGTTTATGCTTTGTCAGTCGAATACAATACAGTATATGATTGCTATTGTTTCAACCCGTCCCAAAACCAACAGCCTGATCTTCCATTGTAAAAATAAATATTGTGTTATTGTATTATGGTTGCATATGTTATTAAGTAAATGTCTCCCTACAGCAACTTAAATGGCAGAAGCCAATTAACTTTCTGTTATAGACATTTGCGTCACATTCACAATTCACTTATTACATCATTGTGATGGCAAAGTCTACCTACAGGTTCCTTAATGCTGAAACATTTAACTGGCGTTTTATAGAGTTGACTTAATATTAGAAGGGTTGAAAATGGCTGAAGGTTCATGCAGGGTCGACCAAAAAAAAGTGATTCAGCATTTCATGTACAGATTGATATGTGTTATGGTTAACATGCTTACACATACAAGAAGTCTAAAAGTTTCACCATGCCGTCATATCACATGCAGTCTAATGCACCTTGCCATTATCTCTTTGGCTATCTAATGGCAACATAAGTAGCTCAGCCATAGTCAAAACCAATTTGTACTTCTAAATTTTTTTTTCTAAAAAGTATTTACTTTTTTCCTCAAATACCTTACCTTTTCATTTCAGCTTATTTTCGTTTAAAATAATGCTCCATGCCTAACATCAACCCAAAACTTTGAAGTAACGTAGAGACTTTCAACCAAGATGGTGCCCTGTTATCATATGTGGTGCTTACCTACAGAGCCTCACTTTTGCTTCGACCATTGTGCGTCTGACACGTCTCTTCAGTGCTGACGTATTCCATGTCCAACTCGTGAGAGACAAGACCCTTGATCCAGTCGAACCAGAGAGAGTACTGCCTATATAGCCCACAATAGGCATGACGTCATCCTGGTAATACTGTATACCCATACCAAAGAAACATAAATTCAACGTTAAATTACTTGTCCTTTTTTTATTCAACCAATTTGTCCAAAACTCTTGGTCGCTTATGAAGTGGTTATGCGGTGCTTATTCAACCACTTTTTTCAAAACGTTTATTCTCCCATTATTCAACCATTTTTTCAAAACTTTTATTCACCATTTATTCCACAATGTTTGAGGCTAATTGAACGTTTATTCTCCTATTATTAATCATCCCCCCCCCCAACATTTGAGCTTTATAGAACGTTTATTTAACATTCATTCAACGCACTGGAATAGACTTACAAGATTACTACTTTACACTAATGCTATGTACATGTATGTAATAACTGATAGGAACAGGTTCCCATCAACCTATATACCAACGTAATCCATCACCTTTTCATTATGGATCTAAAATTAGATTGTGTCAGTTTGTTTACACATTTGGAATAAACTATACAGTTCTAATTAATGGTTCATCGTATTTAATATAGTTCATCCCAATTGACTGTTTAAATTAGTTTAAATTGTATTAATTGCACTGCAATGCAGCATAAACCTAATTGTCATAGAATTGCTTTATATCCCAGTGAGCAATGAGTCTTGCTAGGAATCGGGTGGGTTTCCCTCTTGAGTCCTGCTTCACTGCGTAAACCCATCTTAACCCTATGGTCTTCTTGTTTTCTGGTTTACGAACTGAGGTGTATAACTCTCCGTTCTTCAGGGTAGCCATCTCCTCTTTCATTAGCAAAGAAGATCAATTCAATGTTAATTTTACCAGGCATAAATTGTTTTTTTTTTCTCCAGGAGAATTACAGTTAATACTGTTGCAGTAATCGTAAAAAAAAATTGCAGAATTTCTAGAATGTGTCACACTATCAACCAACCTGCAAAGTAAATAGTAAAACCCGTGTGATTATATAGAAGTCACCATATGTCATTATTGTTTTTATATTTAAGAATGTCAAATTTTAATGAATATAAATTTCAACATTAGGTAAAACTTCTCTAAAATTGTTTCTAGCATAATATAAAATATGATACGTATTATCCACGATATAGGTTTATGTGGAAAAAATGGACAGTCAAGTTTAAAATAGGACCTTGCTCAGTAAACAAACACATTTCAGTAATTTCAGAATTTCTTTTCAATATGTGCAGGTAGATTTTTTCTAAAAAGTGTAGAATCTCTTTATAAGAGTCTCGCTCTCTGCCTAGATGCAGGTATCCCCAGTGACCTTGTTTTTTTTTTAACTTCTCTAAGGCTTTTGACACTCTCAAATACCAAGCTGCTGCATAACCCCCGCCCCCCCCCCAATCCCCATGTTGCTAACGGTGCATCAGAATTTCCAGGCTAGCTACACTGACTGTTTCATAACCCCCTCCATGGCGCATCAAACACCACCTGGCGCTCAATATTTTTGGCTGGGTAATAAACGCTGATTGAGTGAGCAAGCCCGTCTGTGTATTTTTGCGCGTTTTGAATATTTAAGAGTTGCACGAATCCTTTAATTTTAAACTTCCAGCAGTTTATGCCAGTAGTTAGTGTATCGTTTAAACGATTATTTTTTGTTAGGTAATGAACGTTGATTGAGTGATCGAACCCGTTTGTGTATTTTTGCATGTTTAGAATATTTATCGGAGTTTCACTTATCCTTTAATATTAATCTTCCAGCAGTTTATGCCAGTGGTTTATGCATCGTTTAAACAATTACTTTTAGCAGGGTAATAAAAGCTGATTGACTGAGCGAATCCATCTGTGTATTTTTGCTAATATTTATTCGATTTTCCGTAATCCTTTGATTTTAATCGTCCGACATCGTGTAAACGATTCTTTGTCGCTGGCTAATATTATGGTGCGGTAAATTAAGTTTCATTGTTTGCAGAGGTATTATTGTTGCCTGCCACTGCAACGTAGCAACGATGAGCCTGCCTAGTGCACCACGGATTAAAGTAACTGTTGGAGTTTAAAATGATTGTTGGTTACACGGGGCATGGGACATCGGGATCAGGGCTTATGATGTGCAGATGCCAGGCTTAAGCCTTCATGGGCATGCAAGTGATTGAGTTTCAGTCAGTTTGGGTGTCTCGCAGGGCTCTGTCTTGGGCCCATTGCTCTTTAATCTTTTTTATCAGTGATCTTCCTCTTCACATCAGCTCCTTTAATAGGAGGTATGCCACGGAGGTTTGCCAATGACTTAAAACTGTTATCCCTTTCCACCTAACACAAGACCATGTAAAACGATAGCAATAACATTTTCGACTGACAAATGAAACCGTTCTTCTCCTCAACCCTGACAAATACATTATTCTTTATTTTGGGTACTATAATCCTTTCTCTTACCCCACCTAAACGGCAGAATCATTTCTAAGAAAACCTCTCACCTAGATCTTGGCTTCTTGGTCGACACCTCCATTAAATTCCATTCCAATGTCGACAGTATCATTTCCAGAGTTTACAGAAAAGCTCATTTTCATTCTCAAAAGTTTCTCCCGTGTCAAACCTTCTCTTTTCACCATGCTTTACAATGTTTTTCTTAGACCTGTAATGGAATATTGCTCTAGATTTCTTGTCCCTGTTATGCCTCCTTTCTGACTTACCTGTAAACCTGTCAGCACCGGCTCACTAAGTGGCAAAAGCAACACAATTCTATCCTGTACCATGAACGGCTTAAGCAGCTTTCCCTTGTTTCGGTCAACACTCGATTCCTCAAAGGTGATCTTATTCTGACGTATCAAATCATTCACCACCCAATTGACGTTAACATCTCCGATTTTTTTCTGTTACTCTACCTCTAACACTAGGGGTGACCCTTTCAAACTCCGGGGAAATCTCTCCCTTGGCAACATTAGACACCGGTACTCCTGCGAGCGGGTCGCGTAGCCCTGGAACGACCTTCTGGTTGATTTAGTCTCTGTGCCCTTGCTAAACTCATTTGAACGCCGTCTGGACCTGTGTCATAGTTCTTGGTTGAAGCCTGGGGGGGGGGGGCCCGGAAGAGGATGTGTGCATATATCTTTCTAGGTGGACGACTATTTCTATTCTATTTAGAAACTTTATATAACTTCTTTAACTATTCAATTGTTTCTATTGAATATCTACAGAACACATGTTCTATAGAATTCTACAAGGCTGTATAGAATTCTATAAAACTCTATAGCGCTCTATAGAAGCTCTTAGAGTACTATAGCACATTTTCTAGCTACAGCCTGTGGTGAACGTTGTCTCGAACCTCCAAGAGAAAAAAACGTGCAAAACTATTGCAAACGGAAATGAGCCATTGTGGTTAAAATACTACTCAAAATTTGGACAAATAATATTTTAAAATTGGCTGTAGCCCTATTATAACTCTTTTATTATATTTTAAAGAGTTATAAAATATGTATTAGACATTTTAAAACATTAAGAGTGCGTCCATAGACATCTTTTCGTTTGAATTTTGCATCATGTGCCGCCAATGAATGATGTTGGCTAGCTATAAGAAGTTAATAATATTTACCTGGCTTTTCAACTTTCGTGCCACAGGAGTGTTTATGTAGTAATTCACCACTTTTTCAACGAAATTGGACGGTGTTTTATATTACATTTCAACAAATTTTTACTTGAACTGACGTTTGCTGCTCACACAAATAAACTGGGAATTTACGTAGAAAAGAATCGCATTTTCAACTTAACAGGGACCAACAACAAACGTGGCAATATTGTTCAAGTTTGGTAGAAACACGGCCGAAAATATTTCAACTAATTTTCAGCAGTGTTTTAAAAAATTGCAACGTATTATTTCCGTTTCCTGCTACCCAATATTTCATTACAATTGAATAGGAGAAAATAATAGCTTTTTCAATATCTGCCTTTCACACAAATAAACTAGCAGATTTATGTAGAACACTATCACATTTTCAACATAACTGGGACCATCAACAAACGTGGAAAAATCGTTGAATTTTGGGAGAAACAAGACCGAAAATATTTCAATCAATTTTCAACGTATTATTTACATTTCCTGCTACCATATATTTCATCACAATTGTATGGGAGAAAATAAGTTTTTTCAACGTTGCTATTTTCAACTACACAACGATAAAAGTGACAAAATAGTTAAATTATTGTGGTTGAAATACGGTTCTTCAAACAAATTTCAACCATCTCCCATTATTTAACGTTAAATAAATGTACCCATCCTGCCTGGGTAAGGATGTCACCACTCGATGACGTCATTGCTGACTCACTCTTTGGCCATCCTGGATCTCGGTGGCCATCTTGGATCTAGGCAGCGCATTGGTTGGCCTTCAGTTCTCAGTTGGCATTTTCTGTAAATTTAATATAGGGAGTGTAGAAATTTTTTTCTTACACGAGGCTAAACCGAGTCTTGGACTTAGGACACTGAGATGGAAGCCAGTGACGTTAGCCACTGGGCTATCGACGCAGGTTTATAAAGGTATGTTAATAGTTGGTCTTATAGATAATTGTTAACTTTAGCCGGTGGGTCATCTGCGCTAGTGGACAAGTATCAGTTAGCGAAAGTCTTACCTTATTGTTGCGGAACGCCATCGTCTGTTTCCAATGGCAATAAAGCGAAAGTCTCACTAGCGCATTGTTGCCGAACGCCATCGTCTAACATATTTGTACAACGACGAGTTGAATCTTTAATGGACGAGCCATTGTTGTTAGTAGGCTACATTGTTGCCAAACTATACTTGAACAACGATTTGCATTGATAGTAAACGAGCCATTATTGTGATAGCATAACGAGCCATTGTTGGCAGGAATGTTCTTTGCTCCAACTCCGTTTTTGAAATTCAGTAATTGAATAAATGCCTTATTTGTTT
Organism: Lithobius niger; assembly: GCA_023313725.1. Lineage (NCBI taxonomy): Eukaryota > Metazoa > Arthropoda > Chilopoda > Lithobiomorpha > Lithobiidae > Lithobius > Lithobius niger. Next base: position 52,857 of record JAHWFP010183893.1, on the reverse strand, counting down.
TATAAAAATCAATTTTAACTTTTTTCTTTGAGTCTTTCTTCAGTTGCAACAAATGTATTATTTTGGAAACATTGTCAGCAATGTTTGGAAACATTGTAGCAAGAACCAAAGACCTTCGTTTTCTTAACGTCAGTAAGACAACAGTTTCATTGGTGCAGCTATGTGTCTTCATGATATAAATCCACTGCTGCAACAGTGGTCCAACAATAAAAGAGTTGTACAAATGAAAGTTAATAGCTGGTTATAGATAACTGTTGAGTGATATGACGTCATGGACTGGGAACAATCCATAATGCAATCAACCAGTGAGGAAGTCAGTCTTCCCTACAGTACAATTTGGTCGGCCAGATTGTACGATGCCAAAAGGCCATGCCTTGATGCATTTCGCCGGCTGACAAGTTGAGACATGTCAGGGTTATCTTCAGGTTAAGCCCATCCACCTTTCATGCCTGGTTTGTATAGTTCAGTTAAGAGCCTAACAGTTGTGTGTTGGCTTGCAACTGGAGGGTCTCCTACCTCCAAATTTTTACAACACCTTGCTCTAGTAACGAATTACTTTTTAAGTTTGTATAAGCCTGTAGGGGTCACTGGCCTTCGTTCTCCCCTACCCTTTCATACTTCTCTGGCTGAAAAATAAAGAACCCTGTGCAAACAGGAAAAGGGGCTTTCTCTCAACAGAAATCTGTACAAATAAAACTAAAGAGTCTACAGGAATTGAATTATTTGAGCAAAACATAAGTTCTGTCAGTTACCTCCAGCAGTCAGATTTTTGTTTTAGACTTAAGTAAATTGCCCTACCATTCTGACTTACAGGATTAAATTGGCACGAAGTCACTAGTGAATCTTGGACTCAGTGACAAGATAGATGCCATGCTTTGCCTTCCCTCATGACCGATAACAATAAGAAAAGGGGAGACTGATAATGTAGACTTGTTAACCACTCCCGATAACAATACAAAAAGGGGAGACTGGTAATGTAGAGTTGTTAACCACTCAAGTTTTATAAGTAGAAAATAAAATCTGAAATCGTTTTATCTCTAGATAATTTTTCCTAAGCAGTTGCCTCAAAGTTTTCTCCCTAATAAAGTTTGTTATGCCTCGTTGAACATCAAACCCTAGAGGTTACCAACCAGCATGCTTGCTTGCCTAGTAGATACGCCTTTACACCAATGGGGATAGTACAGCCTCCCACGCAGAGATAGATGATAGACCAGCTTCAAGCCACTGTGGAAGTGGCCCCAAAAAAGGCCTCGTACAATCTCACCACTGACTTAGGAGCAGCAGCAGCTCCTGAACGTGCTACCATCTTAACACCATGCAGCGAAGTTGCAAGCTACCCCACAAGGGTTTCCAAAGTCTGTCGACTGATGGCACCATTTACCGTAGCTAAGTGGAAGGCAAAGCTGTTTCGGTCTTTACTGTAGGTGGCTCTGCCTCAATTTAACACTTGCACGACATACATTCACAAGTCATGAATACAAACAAGGTAGTCACAGCACACGCACATACCTTTAGCCTACTTAGTCTAAGGGAATGGATTGTGATTCTTGCATTTTGCATCCCACTGGCCGTTTTACTGAGGATGCGACATCAGATCCAACATAGCCACCATGCAATGGCACTCCTCGATTAGGCGCAGCGACGCAACGCAGGACTAACAAACTAACTAATACTCAGGCTTATCGGAAGAATACGGACTCCTCTCCGATTAGCTTCTCGTTGGGCTAGAACGATGTAAAATGATCAGCTGAACAACATTTTTGGGGCAAAGGCTTAGTTTGGCAGTCAGAAATTAATGAAAGCCGCACTCTAGCACTGACGGACGTACAAGAGCCCGTTTTCTTCCATGTTCCCAGCTGATATTTTTTTTCCGTAAACATTTCAGATAAGTGGGTTGTTATTGTCAGTTTAGTTTTGTTTTGTTATTGTCGGTTAGGTTAGGTTATAGGTACCGGCTTCTGTTTGGAGTTTCACTTGTAATGAACTGGTTGGGGTTTGGCGTTTCACTTAATGGACTTTGGCCCAGTTGAGGCTTTCCTGCGCGGCGCCGTCTGCCTCGAGCCTGCCTGCCGGCAACAAGATGGCGTCACAGCCTACCTCGCGTAGTGCTAACTTTGGACCTAAACCACGGCCAAACGGTGCGTTTGCCCCAAAAATGGAAGAGGAAAACATTATTCAGCAGCTAATTCTTAGTCCATTAAAAAAAAATATGTTGGATCTGATGTCGCATCCTCTTTCGATGTTCCAATACTCATTTTGAAACATAAGCCAATCGGCTTTGAACGTAAACATTGTACTAGAGTGTTAAGCTGTACCTATATCCAATGGACAATTCACCTGAAAAAGCATGTTTGTTGAATTGGGTCAAAAGACTGGCATCAATGTCTCATGCTGGTAACACAAAAGTCCATCTTTCTTAATAGTGCAACCGGGAAGTCAACTGCTAGCATGACCAACGTCCGAACATGTACTCCAACCATCATTCAGTGTTTGTGGTTGCTGCTTAATGTGTAAGACAAGGCGGTTCAAGCTGTTCAGATTTATTACCAGTTGTGCAATACATTCTGGGGTGTTATAAACCAATTCAAAACGGCATACCGAGTAACTGTTGGCTGCACGAGATTGCCAGTTTTTTTTGCCAAAATAAATGCTCGATTATTTCAATGAATTGTTTGACCAACGTGGTAACTGTATTGAACTTTTTTTTTTAATATTGTGTTTTGAATAAGGTTGTCAATTCGTAATCACATCATAACTGCTCACCTATGTGTTTTATCATAAGTGCCAAGACAAACTATTTTTATTTAAATTGTTTTTGAGCATAAACATAGGGTTATACTAATTAAATCTCTTTTCAGGATTCAAAACATAGCAGTGCGGGACTTGACATTTTTTTTCTCCTGGTAAATGGGTAGGTGCTGTAGCCAAAACAATTAAAGATGTTTATTTCCATTTTATTGAATGTTGTACTACTTATTAACCAAAACCACAAATAGTAGGGGAAAAAGCCAATTTTCCACAAAATAAGAGTTATTGTTCTGCCAAAAACATATGTAGGAGTTCTTACTGGGGGTTGGGGAGGTAGGTAGTGTGAAGATCCTTAAAGCCATCTTTGAGGTGCCAGGATGCCAGTAAGGGGCTGTACCCAAATGAGATCACACAATTTTTTTTTAACCCCTTCCCCCAGATTTTTTCACAACTTTTGCAATATCCGCCCCCTCACCCCTCCCCGTGAATTTTATTTAATTTATTTTTTCCCGTTTGATAATAAATTAAGTCTGATAACCAGATTACTTTACGTGAAAAGCTTCTTTATTTTGCATCCACCTTCGCTGATTCTTCAAAGCTGACTGCTTTTGCGCCTCAACTTCAGCTTGAGACTGGGTGGCGGCGCGCATGCGTGGCTCGAGGCGAGATGAGAAGGTGAGCCATGTAATGATGGATGGTGTCATCCTTACACCTACCAACTCCTCCGAGAATGCAGAAACTCGTGATTTTCAGATACAGATTAAACATGAAAAATCAACTACTTGTTTTACAATCAGCATGCGCTTAGCAGTGTAACTAACATATCTGGTTGACCTTCGACTACCTACTGACTTACATCAGATGGACTTATGCCACTTAATCTTGCATCAATTAACTTAATTGTAACTAGTTTCGGTTGTACTGGTTTCGGTTTCCAGTATACTATTGAAAAAAAATTTGTCGAAATGCTATCGTCAGTAAAAATAATTTCACCACTAACATTTTTGTTTTCAAAATACACTAAGTATTTTATTACATGGTACATTAGCATACATTTACACTGCATGCAGGTGCTGCAATACAATTTTACCCGGTTCGTAACGTTACTTTCTTTAAACAACACAATTTTTGCACAATGCGTGCAAAACTAGTTGCTTTTAAAGTTAATCCTGCTAAAATGTTATTTCATATTTTCAAAGACCAATGGATTAACATTGTAAAGAGGTTTCCCGTAACTTGTCTTATTTTAATAAGGAATGTTCTTTCTTATTAAAAAATAAGAAACGTGAAAAATTTTTTTAGAAGGCACACTTTTGACTTGTTACTTTTGTTTATGGAAGCAGTATCATAAAAAAAAAAACACCAGATTGTAATCCACTTGTAGATTAAAGAAAATAAAGTATTATTCTTGCTTTACTTATAAATTCTACTATTTAAGTATTAATTGTCTAGATTATTAATTAGATGCATGGTATACAGCTTAGGTCACATTACCTTAGAAGAATACCTTAGTGTAATATCCTATTAGATTACCTGAACAGTCAGTTTAGATACACAAAGAAACTGCCTGAATCTGCAGACTGCAGCGGTAAAAAACTTTAATGGCGTAAAGATGAATGTTACATAAATTAACACATCCAATGAAATATAGTCACTGTAGGTGAAGCTCTTCATCGAATTGACATGATAAAAAAAAAAATGTGTCACTACACTGTTCTTATTTTCAATGATGTGTTTGCATCTTTGAAATCAGAAGTCAATGACCAATAATGTTCAGTTCAAACCAGAAGAAACAAAGACTGTACGGTGAAAATCATTTCACATATTTTTCCATGAATTTTTTGTGAAACTCGGATCGCAAACTGTCATTGATGAACCTTTTCTCTTTTCTGTCAGGTTCTCCTCTGGCACAATTTTTAAAAACAACATCATCATCCCATCGTCTCTTGACCTATGTAAAAACAAAAAAGGGTTAGATTTGCAGGCACAGCACAGCATTCATTTACGTACACTATCTTTTTCACATCATCAGATGCCTTTTTTGCAAGTCCCATATGAACCTTAGTTGGTCGTGGGATTCAATCTGGCATTCACTTGGGCAGCAGCCGACCATTTCGACTACTGCGCTGTGCTGCGCTTGCTCACGTTGTTTGGGGTCCCCGGCCCCTCACCCCTTCTTGGTGAGTGTTGGGAATTTTTAGCATTCATTCTGAACAGTGAACTACACGTCAGTTGATGGTTCAGGATGTATACGGGAAAGCGGGTAGGCTAAGCATCAGTGTAATTGGAGAACTCACAAAAACCAATTTTAATTCTAAACATTAGGATCCTTGCTTAAACTTACCTTTGATTTATTTTGCAGAATTAAAGTACCTTACGGTGGGGCATCCAGTGTAGTCCTAACCCAACTACACCACACAAACAGGAAAAAATTTTCTGGGAAGGGGCCAGTGTTCCCCTAGATGTTGACTAAGCCATGAAACTTTAAAAATAAACCACCCTATAACTGATCAACCTTTACATATCTTACCTGTTTAACAGTAGAGGAACTATACACATGCGACTTCATTTTCACTTCCCCTCAGTTAGACTGGCCCACGTCGCGATATAGCTCAGTGCCCCATCGGACACGCATAGCTTCCCTTGTCCAGGAAAAAAGTGAGACTTATGGAAATGTCGACCTATCTACACAAACGAGGTGGATCCTGGTGTCCTTAGCACAGACTCATAGGAGCTAGGCAGTGCTGATTGGCTACTCCCCGAAATCTTTATTGCCGACTGGAGAAATATGTCAGGTGACCAAATTCCTGGGTTTGCACCCTCCACCTGCTCGACCCTCAGGTGAAACAATGGTAAATTACCATTATTTTTCAACTGAGTCTTAGAAGGCGAAAACTTGGCGGAAACTTTTATAGTTTATGATAGTCATTAGAATCTAGGATTCGTGGCTGTCCAAAAATATATCTCAACACGCTAATAGACGTAAAAACAAGGGAGACTCTGTCACCAAAAAGATCGTTGATGTTCAGCCACGTGGCATTAGATTCTACCAGAAATTTCTTTTGCCATACCATGATCAACATTAAAATTCAACATGTGTTAATGGGTTTTTAACACAGAAAAATATCCTCAGACAAGATCATTACCTTGCTGAAACTCAACAGTGTAAGAAAAGTTTATTACGATAGCAGCTGATCGTAAATAGAGGTACTTATTACCGCATTCATTAATTTATGCCAAAATTAAGGGGGGAGGGAACCTATGGGGGTTTCCAACAGCAAGTTAACCACTGATGTCTACACATTAATTCCAGACGAGAAGCATGCACCAAGACCAGGGGCTGCTATCAACTTCATGAAATATTAATATTCATTACATGTAAGGAAATTAACCACAAAACTTTCCATAACACTTAAGGGGCTCAATATTAGGGTATCTTCATCCAACTTAGAAAGCTGACACCTGGAAAGTAAGTTCTGGTGGTGAGTCAATAAGTTATTGAAATTTAATGGTTTAGTGTCACTTCGGCACCGATCAAAGATGGTACTAAAAGCACAAAATTTAAATGCCTAGCCTATATCTTGTAAAACCTATGAATTTAAAAGTAAGATACTTTGTATTTATAACCTACTGCTTTACATAGCGCTTGTGATTTTTATCACATTAAATTAATTATATTTCAGTTCAGACCAAAATCCAAATAAAAACTCCAAAATACCAGTATTACCTGGTTGATTTTGGTTTCTATTGCTTGTTGAAAATTTACATTACTTTTTTTTATAGCATTCTCTTTTTCAAAATGCTGTTCAATCTAGAGAAATTAAATCGAAGATGTCCTTCCGGTTCGCTACCTACTGCGCAGGTTACTGCGCAGCCTCCATGATATAAAAGCCGAAGCGAAGCGGTATCTCACCTTTTCGAACCTCTATTGTGCCCAAATGGCGACAAGAGGGGAGGAGGGCGGGACCACGTAATGTATATTTTCAACTGGCAATAGAAACCAAAATCAACCAGATAATACTGGTATTTTGGAGTTTCTAGTTGCCTTGAAAATATCCATAACTTTTTTTTATAGCAATCCCATAGACTTGATTAGGTAGATTGGATCAACCTGTTCCGTGATACACCAATGAAGCCAAAGTCTCCAGTGACTGTCGTAAATCTTGTTGGTAGAGGATCGGACGGCTCGTGATGGAATGCGAGCGGCCTCGTCCTCAAGAATGCCAGATGCTCGGAGGAGCTGGATGATAGTAGCCACCCGTGAAGTCGTAATGTTGGTGGTTTGGGTGGAAGACCGTTCCTCTGTGTTGGGACAAGAGGTCCGGACGGCTCGGTAGGCGGCGAGGAGAATCGATGAGGAGGCTGAGCGGCAGTGGGTACCAGGCTGCTACAGGCCAATTCGGTGCTATTAAGAGGAATCGTCCGTGTAAGCTGGCGATTTTGCGTAGGACAAGAGGGAGGCGATGAGGGGAGGGGGGGGGGCGTATGCATAGAGGTGATCCCAATTCAGGGTCAATGCATCAACCGCCCAAGCACAAGGATCCGGAAGGGGCTGACGAATAGGGGAAGTCTGGCATTGTACCTCGTGGCGAAAAGGTCGACCATTGGGTGCTTCCAAAGGTGGAACAGAATGGAGCAAATGGTTGAGTGTAGCATCCATTCGCTGGTGTGTGGTTCCTGACGTGAGAGGGAAACGGCAATTACGTTCAGCGACCCCGGAATGAGGAGTGGTAGAAGGCAGACACGAAGTTGAATGCACTGTTGAAAAATTTGAGAGGTGACTTGATGGAGGGATAGGGGGCGCGTTCCGCGAGTCCTACGAGTCCCCTGTACCACCAGGAATCACTCTACACAGTACAGTGTCTTGCTTGCCACATAACACATCGACGCGTCGCAGTCGGATTCAAGCTCCGCACTCCCTTCAAATACTGTTAAGAATGTAATTCAGTCTTGGACAACTGCGTCGTCTTCAAACTCATTTTCAAACCTCAGCTCATTCAGTGTGTGGCAATTCGACGACGCTCCCAGCTTTATCTCCGCATTCAGGAGGTAAGCAACAGCAGTGGTGCTGTCTATGATTGTGTACTTGTACTGTTTGTCCTGTCGCATGGTCTTCAAAATGTTGAAGTCCGAGAGGAATGCTAATAGTTCTAGGTGATCGATGTGGAACGTCATTCCAGGTGGCCAATTGCCGGAGATGGTTAGGTTGTCAATGTGGGCTCCCCATCCTGATTGGGATGCGTCCGTAAAAAGAAGGACTTGTGGGAGAGGCTCGCGAAGGGGAACTGTAGCTGTCAGGTTGAGGACGTTCGTCCACCACTTGAAGGTGTCGGTGGGAAAAGAGGGACCGAGAGGTTGGGATGGCAGAGTTAGTACCAGTTGTGGATTGCCCCAGTGGGAGGAATGGTAATGATGTAACGGTCGCGCCATCCACCTGCCGTAAGGAACGAGGTCTGCGAACGAGTCAATAATTCTGATGGTGGAGGCAAGATCTCGGAAAGTGTGGAGAGGTGTGTGCAGGAAGGTGTTGGCGGAACGTAGGTGATTTTCGATGCGTTCCGGGGGATGGCACGACTGTCGAATTTTTGAGGTCGAAGAATACTCCTCGGAACACGAAAGATTAAGCGGGCTGGAGACGAGATTTTGAAAGATTTATGCCTAGTCCCAAGGTGATGAAAAAGAGGCACGACATTGTGTAAATTGTTGGAGAATGTTGCTTGGTTGGGATGGGGCACAAGACAGTCGTCGAGGAAGGCATGTATGCGGATGTCTTGTTGGTGAAGATAGGCGAGAACGGTGCGCAGGACCATGGTGAAGATGCGTGAGGCGGCATTCAGTCCGAAGGGTAGGCAGAAGAACTCGAATACCGTTCTGTCTAGCAGAAAACGGAATAGGTGGCGGCCAGATGCATGAAGCGGAATGTGAAGGTATGCATCCGCATTTTTTTTTTGTTCCTGCAAAAGACTACACCATCAAATAAAATACTTCGGGGGGGTCGGTTCTGGCTTTTTAGAGGCAATTGTAGGGCACGATGGCTTCAACTGCTTTAAGGAGTTCGAAAAGCGGGATGGCAGTAGAGTCGGCGTCGTTTTGAAGGGAATCTTCATAAGGATCGAGTAGCTCACGTTCGAAGTTGACCTGATGTGGCTCGTGGCGTCGTGCATTGAAAGTTGATGCCGAATCAAGGCCGTCATCGGGTTGGACGATGTTGAGGCGGCGTTGAAGATCAATCGATGATGAAGTGGAGTGATGTTTCTTTTTAGCCGAGGGTGTAGGTGCAGGTTGCTTTCGTTTGCGGAGTCATTGTCGGAAGAGGCGACCCAATCACGTACAAAAGAGGTACCATGGGTCAAAGTAGGGGTACCTTGAATGTTTGGCTTGTCTTTATAAGAGAATCCTTGATGGTATTGTCCATGAGGCAAAGGATTTCATGGGGTAGAAGATCATAGGTTGATGATGTGCCGAGGATGAAAGGTCGATCGGTAGATCGGTTGAGTCAATAACAGGTGAAACAAAAACAGAAGCCGAGGAGCTGGGCGAAAGTCGGTGTTGGCCACAGGGAATCAATGAGGCAGTTGAATGTTGAGGTGTCGCCGAAGTTGATGGTCGAATCGTGAAGCGCCGGCAAATTTGGGCGAAAGTGACGAAAGTGGTGAAGGCGGCGAAAGTAATGAAAGTGATGCTGAGCGTTTGACGAAAGTTCATGAGGGACCATCGGTCTTTCGTCAATGAAAGATATATAGTACAGTGGTTCTGATGAAAGTCGTGGTTGTCAATGTCATTTTCAGGACTCATTCGAGGAAGGATCTTCGGCACTTTCATCGGGCGAAGGTCAAGAGGCGAAAGTTTTATTGGTAAATCCTCAAGAGCGATCCGACTGCGACGAGAGCTTGAGGAAAAGAAGTGCGGGCGACGTCACTGACGTGGGCGGCGGATTAACGAAGAGGCGATGCAGCGAGTGTACGGAAGTTTGGCCGCAGGAGGAGAGGGCTGGTGGTCGTCCAGGCAGGCTGCGAGTTGAGATAGGAAGTGCGGTAGGAGCACAGATCGATGAATTAGTGATGAAAGCGATGAAAGCGGCGAAAGCGATGCAAGTGATGTGACGCCATCTTGGACGAAAGTGGTGAAAGCGGCGAAGGATGAAAGTGCTTTCGATGAAGAATCAAGAGCAGGATTGCTGACACTGTGTTTGAAGGGAGCAGGGTCAGTCTATGATGAAAGTCATGGTTTCCGAGAGCGTTACAAGAAGGGATCTTCAGTGTAATCGATAGAAGAAAAAAAAGTTGGTCTTGAGGGAAGAATTCATACAGAGCTTCTTCATGGTTGAAGATGAAAGTGAAGGACGAAAGACGAAAGCGGGGAACCAGGGTGACAGCGTGCGTCGCGGACGAGCGCTGGAGGAAAAGAGAAGGCTGGCTTTCGCCGTAGCCCTATTTATGGAGGGTCTGCACTTGCTTACGCATGCACAGATGGGCGGAAGAGCTGGGCGTATCACGAGAATTAAAATCCTCCAGGGCAAACAGCACTCACGAACTAAATGCAAATAAATTTACAGGTACTGGATATTTTCTCGCTGGCAACTAGACAGTTTATTCATGGAACTTCAAGAAGCTGGAATGGAAACTTACCCCACTTAATTTCAGCCTTTCTTCCGTGCTGGAAGTGGAGCAAGAAGGTTGATGTGATTTTAAACCATGTGTTCATTTGTGGAGCGTCTTCTACGAAAAAACACGAGGGGGGTGGGGGGAATTACAATTTTTTATTAGACCATATTTTTAATTAAGAGGATACAGGAGATTTGGGGGGCGGGGGTAGACCTGGAAACCCTCTCCAGTTTAACAGTTGATTTGAAATGAAGTGAGATTAGCCGTTTGTTTTGAAATTATTTCATGATTTCAGTTTTTTTGTGTTCTTTCATGCAATTATAAAACTCCCTACAAATACACACAAAATTGTTTTTGTTCCTGTGCTTACATTTAGGTAGATTGTTAATGAAATGCTGACAAATGGTGGCATCCCGCCTTGTTTTTAATAGAATAAAAGCTGTCAGCCAGTAAGGTAAGAGTTGGGTTTTTTTTTTCACAATAAATCGTGGCCACGTGTTTATTTTTTTATTTTTTGAAACTGGCACCGGTACCGGCAGGTGGCAACAGATGCAAGTACAGGCACCGGAAGCACCGGTAAATTTTGGCTCCTGTCGATCACTAGTAATAAGACCAAAAAAGAAGCGCTGTAGGCAGGAAAGGGATCCCAACTTGTAACACAGTGAAGAGTGAGCCGCGAATGAGAAACCAAGATTTACTGGCACAAAACGTTGAGTTTATTAAATAGAGAAGATTTTAGTTAATTTTGCTACAGAAAATCAATGACTTTTAAGGGGTGGGCGCCAACAAGAGCATTTCACGATTTGACCTTCAAGCATTTTAGGGGGCTGGGTGTTAAATGAGCGTTTAACAAGCGATTTACCGTAACATCCCTGGATTAACAAACGTCAAACGGTCTCAATTATTGTTACATGAACTGTTTTCAGGTGTGGAGGCCCAAGAAATGAGTTTGCCTTCATTCCGTGTTTGTCTATTTGAGTGTTATTTCACTAGTGATAAAGATTGGGCAGCATTTAAATCTGACTGGCATTTGGAGGCACGCACCCCTGGCACATTGGTTAGTCCAGTTTGTGAAAGGATGAATTGAAGTTTAGACCACACGTCTTTTCTACCTATCTCAGATGAATGTACGTTGTGTATCTGTCATAATTTGACTGGTTATTTAAATTATTCAATTTGAAATGTGTATTTATTATTGTAAACATGCAAGGTAGGCTAACTAGAGATGGTAGCGAAGGCAAATTTGCTCCTTCACAGCTACAGCTTTTATTGTCTTCTGATGTTTTCCACTCCTCCCTCCACTACACAACCCAAGCGCTACCACGGTCAATACGTACGGAACTCTAGTCCCATGTACAAGATCACATTTAGTTGCATCATTTTTTTTTTCTAAGTACTCACAGCATCGCGCACATCTTAGTTGCAAAACGACTTTTCAGATTACAGTAGAACCTTGAGAAAATGTCACAATTATAGGCAGTTTCTGTACAATACTAGAGCTTGTTCTATATCCACTGCATGAAGCATTTAAATTTTAAATTCAATCTTCTTGTAATCTTCAATCTTCTTGTGTGCCTGAAGAGCAGGATCTCGGCGTCTGGGTGACTGAAAATCTTAGTGTAACAAAACAGTGTGCTACGGCTGCTGCTACGGCCTTTAAATTCATCGGTTTGGTTGGGCGTAGCTTTCCAAAACTAGATGTGGATTCTTTTTGCCTTCTCTACAAAAGTGTTGTCAGGCCCATTGTGGAATATCCAAACATGAGCTGGCTTCCATGGCTGCAGAGGGATGTCGAAGAACTGGAAAAGGTTCAACAGCGAGCAACTAAAAAAAAGACTCACCAAGTACAACGCACTAAGCTAACCTGAACGCTGCAAGAGACTCAACATAACTACTTTGGCTAACCGAAGGAAGCGTGGAGCCATTGTTGAGACTTTTAAGCTATTTTCCATAGGCAAAGAAGAGAATCTTTATCAGCGATGGACTGAATCCAGAACCAGAGGACACCCCTTCAAAGTTAGAAAACCCTCTGTGCGTTTAGAAGTGAGGAGAAACTTTTTCTCTGTGGCTACCATCAACGATTGGAATGGACTTCCTGCGAGCATTTTCACTAACTGCAACACAGTGAACACTTTCAAGAACCGCCTTGATCACACTGTGTTTAAGCCTTAATTTTTTGTGTTATCCTGCAACAAGCTTCTAGCTTTCGCTGAGTATTTGTTTATAATAATAATCCACTTACAGGTTAAAGCACGATAGGTTCCCCCAATACAAATGTCCAATCGAAAAAAAATATAGTAAATACTACAGCTTCAGATTAGAATTTTTTTTAGTAGACAGTGGCCAGTGGACTGATTATTTTTAGTCGCCACAATAAAATTGTTGGTCGCCAATGAGTACAATTCATATTTTTGTCTCTGTGTATATTTTATATAATTTATTGGTTTGCTGACGTGTCCCCAACCCCCCCGAAAAAAAAGGTACAATCATGGTAATAGATTTAAACAAGTAACAGAATAGGCCAAGATTTATTTTTAATTTATTTTTAAGGTCATGCGAGCGGTTTTTATTTTTAATTTTTTAATCAATGACTCGTATTAAAAAAATCTTTGCTATCAAAATAAAAACCTTTTTATAATTGACCTTTGTATTCTAAAGTTTAGTATTATGTAATTTTATACTGAATTAAACGAACAGGTGTCTTTTACAGAATTTGTTAAAGAGTTATTTAAAACCTTGAGCTTGGCAGTTACAAGATAGTAATGATAGACATGTCTGACAGTCATGTCTGAATTTAAATTTCATACAATGCGTAAATAAAGCCCAACCAAACCATTAATTAAATCGAAAATGCAAAAACTAAATCTTAAAAAGAAATGTACATCTTTACAGCATGGTTATCTGTTAGTCATGTCTGGTGTTTCAGTAGGTTAGCTATTCATAACAGTTATGTCTGCATTTAAATTTTATGTAATATTTTAATAACACTAAACGAAACATTAAATTAAATCTCAAATGTAAAAAATTAATTGTTAAAAAAAAAAATCAACTTTTTTTGTTTTGTTGATTAGTTATTCCTACTTCCGGTAGACTAGGGCTGACGATGTTTACATCGTCTGACAGTGGCTTCTAAGGAAAACGAAATTATAGCAGCAGATTTTAGTAGTTTCTCCAAAGAAATGAATCTTGGGTACTTTAATCTTAACATCTACCAAATTGCAATTCAAAGTTTACACTTCACCACTAAAAAATGAACAATCACAAACTCTGTCTACTTGAATTTTCGGCAGAATTACGCAGTGTCCACCTTCTTCAGAAGTCCAGGCAAAAAACGAAGTGGACTTCTGAAGAAGGTGGACGCTGCGTAATTCCACCGAAAAATCATGTGGACAGAGTTCGTGATTGTTCATTTTCTAGTGGTGAAGTGTAAACTTTGAATTGCAATATCGTACTCACGCCACAGTAAACACCACTTGCCGGTATTTTTCCATCTACCAAATGATGTGAATGTTTAAATCTTTTAAAAATAATTCAGAAATGAAATTGTTTGTCCGTGCGTTAAGCCTAACTGACAATAACATGTGCGATTCCTGGGAAAACGTGCCGCTAGCGCGGTTGGCATTTTTTTTATGCAATAGGTGAAGGTAAGTTACATTGAATTAATGCTTTTTGTTTCTTATACCACGAATAGTGACTTTCTCAGTCGGTTCTTGCATTCATGTTGCGATCAGCAATTGTTTCATAACTCGTCAAATTTTACCCGGCAACTTTTTTTTACCGATCAGACACTGATTGGCAATACAGTATCAGTTCGGTATATCTTATTTTCAATAAATAAAACGTGACAATAGTCGCCAACTTTGTCGAGTGCAATAGTGTTGTATTGTCGCCAGCTATCAAGTTTTACCGGCCAACTGGCGTGTGGCGACCGCAAATTTTATACGCAAATTTTATTACCCAATTACCTTTTGGTCACAGAGTTCAGATAAAGCCTACTATAAAGGAGATTCTACCGCAACACCAAACAACCACAAAGAGTTAGACAAACGACCAAATACTAAGGTTTGGCTGATTCTTTCACCAATCCGATACCGTTGAGGTCTGTTGGTTTCTTCACCAGTACAGTGCAGTTACTCTCAGTAAGGTTAATATTTCTGCCGTATTCAGAAATTAGTTCCTTAATAAAGTCCTTTTTGTTAGTTAACATTGGAAATAAAATTTGATGAAAAATTCCCTATGTCAAGCTGTATGAGCAATTTTCTTGCAATAACCTACATTTTTGGAACCAGTTTTTGGTTTAGCCTAAATAATTTCAGAACGACTGACGTTATTGGCCTGAAATTAGCACCACTGGAAAGCTTTTGAAAAAATCAGTTCAAATGGTGTACTACTAGAACATCAAAAACGATAAATTTTGGTAAAAATTTTGCAAAGCCGATATTTTACCAAAACTGCTAGCTGATACCGATGGCAATATTCGTGTTGGCAGAGCCTTACCAAATACCGTAAATAATGTGTTAACGGTGAAGGTTAAGTGTAGTACAAATGTCACCCAATTAACGAGAAAATACGTCCCAGATAAAAGAAACATGCAAGCACCAAATGACAATAATACATACTTTGAAGTCAGCCACAACTCCCTTTTGGGAATTAAGAAGTGGGTTACCACTTAGAATGTTCTCCATACGGATTCGTTCTTCTTCGGCTTTTCTTTCCGCTTCCTAGAACAAACAGTTAACGTTAGCATGGTTTCAACCTGCTAAAATTTCACAAGACTATAGTTGTAGCAAGTCTTACCTTTCTGGCTTCATCTGCTGCCCGTTCTTTCTTGATACGATTTAGTTCAGCCATAAGTTCTGCAGTGTCATCTTCATCACTGTTGTCACTATCTTCGTCCTAAATAAATTTTAGAAACGGCTTTACTATTAGAGCTGGGAAGTGCCCTTACTAATAAACCACAATTATCCCAACTTTGTTTTTCAATGGAATTTAGAAAAGGTCAGTTTAGGGTACAGATTACAAGCATTTATACATGCACCAGTCTTCATTAAAAACAATAATACCATTTTTCCATCAGTCTGAAAAATTAAAAGTTGGAAGTTTAAATTTGTGTATCGTCTGCTTCGCTTGACAACATGTAACATCCAAAAAACCCGTTAACTGACAATATGAAATTCACTCATCGTAAAATGGATTCAAAACTTCAAAAAAGCACACTTTCAAAAATGGAGCACTCACTTATCTGCTAATTTTCGATAACTGAGCTGTTATCTTCATCAGGCACAATACGGGTGGTTTTCTGAATTGAAAGATGCAGCTAGAGTTGAGAAAACCACCCTTATTGTGTCTGATGAAGATAACAGCTCAGTTATAGAAAATTAGCAGATACTTGACTACAGTTTTGAAAGTATGAAATTTTGAAGTTTTTAATACATGTATAACATCCATTGTTTTCCTACTATTTTTGCTGTGCTTCTTATAAAGTAAAACAATGTTTTTCGAAAATTCAAGTAGTCCGATTTAAGTGTACTTTTCACATTTCAGACTGACGGTGTTAGTGTTATTGTTTTTAGTGATGTCTATTTTTCGCCACTGTTATCGTCGGTTACCAGTGTTTCTTGCACCAGTCTGCTACAGTAGACCTGAGCTAGAGGACTTCTTATCAGTCCCAAACATGAAAAACAGCAACTCAAGTTTTGTATGAAAAAAAAAACAAGTTTGGAAAATAGCATGATATTTATATAAATATTGGATATATATCACATTTTTTTAACCAGATTGCCATTACCTTGAGTGTAATTTCAGACTGCAGACTATCAATGTTAACATTAAAAATAATTACGCTCTAGTCCCTTGTGTATACGGGTAACCACAAGCGCTGGAGCGTCTGATTCAACAGGCATCTTGGTCCCGGCTGTGCATCTCTGACTTCTATAGACCCGGGTGTATGTCTCCAGTTATGTACCACCCATTGCACGAGGGTTTCCTACGGGTACTCCAGTTTCCTCGCTCAAGCAGAAAAAACAACTGACACGATGGTGGTTCCATTCAATTAAGAATCTGCCGCCCGGGCCTTCAACGCTCTTAAGCTTACCAGCTGACACCTTCTATTATTATTTTATTGTTATTAGTAGTAGGCTAACTAAAAATTCCTAAAATGAAATAAGGATAACTTATGCTTTTTAGGATATTAGGAAACAAATTAGGATACAACTTTACTTATGCAATTTTATTTTTTATTTTACTAAGTTTTATTTATTTCCAATATACTGATCATCTAAATCTATTTTTTACTTGAAAATGACATTGTGTGTAAGCCGAATTTTTTTTCAGTATTTGGTGGCTTATAGAAAAATTCGGCTAATTTTCGGCCAGCTGAAATATTTATGGCTAATTTCAGCCAGCAATATTTTCGGCCAATTTCGGCTGGTTTACAGCTTACATACTTTCTCCCAGATGCGTCTTTAAGTTTTGTTTTAATGACCACCCCCCCCCCCCCCACAGAAAAAAAAAAGAAAAGACAGTCAAGAGCTACAGCTTCGCATAATAATATTTAAGAAAACATCGTTCGTTACCTTACGGTGAAAGTTCTCGTCACTATTAGAGTCATAATTACTGGAATTATGTAGAAAATGTCCGCTCATTTTCACAACGAGGACACCCTTCAATGTCCAGCTTATTTTCGGTGGCTGGCTGCCACCATCCTCAGGCACTCCGACGAAAGTTTTTGGCCTCCGTGTGTTCCTATATCGTTGTCGTCTGCTTCAAATTTGTAACCGACGTTCCTCGCGGCCTCCCGTATTTAGTGGGCAGCATACTCTCTAGCTCATCCAGCTTCCACTTCCTGCCTAGCTGTTGCTTCAGATCGTTGCCAATGACGTTTTCGACCCGGGGAAATGATGGCCCTTGAATATTCATTAGCGAAACACCACTAATTTCATGCAGTCTAATGGCAATTGATTCTAAGCATCTCAGATGCCTGTCGTTTTTAGAATTTGACTTCACAAGTGTCTCAGCTTTTTCCCATCCAATATTATGCTTAGACTCCATGCAGTGAGCTGCGATGCCGTTGTCTTCTTTTTTGTTTCTCACATTGGCCATGTGCTGCCCCATTCTCGTCCGGATTCCTTTTCTCGTCTCACCTATATAAACGGCATCACAGTCTCTGCATGGAATCTTGTAGACGCCTTCCCGAATGTTCTTCACTCCTCCCATCATTTCTTCATCTTCCAGCTCCTGTGTCCTCCTCACCATTCTTCCTTCTTGTTCCTTCTTCTTCGTTCTTCCTTTCGTCAGTTTTTTGATGTTATCTGTACTTTTAAAGTATGTAGTGAATCCGCTCCTATCCAACACTCGCTTTATCGGTTCACTGACCCCTTCGAGATGTGTAAGTACCACCTTCGGCCCTCGTTCTTTTTCTCTTTCTTCCCTCTGTGTTTCGCTGATTTTCTTTTTCTCGCTTCCCACTTTCTTTCTCATTTCATTCAAAAGTCCACCTGGGTACCCCAGCTTTAAAAACCGCTCTTTTGCCTCTTCCATGTGTAATGCTTCGGTTACTTTGTCACTCGAATTCCTCGCCACCCGTCAAGCTTACTGCATGGAGTCTAAGCATAATATTGGATGGGAAAAAGCTGAGACACTTGTAAAGTCAAATTCTAAAAACGACAGGCATCTGAGATGCTTAGAATCAATTGCCATTAGACTGCACGAAATTAGTGGTGTTTCGCTAATGAATATTCAAGGGCCATCATTTCCCCGGGTCGAAAACGTCATTGGCAACGACCTGAAGCAACAGCTAGGCAGGAAGTGGAAGCTGGATGAGCTAGAGAGTATGCTGCCCACTAAATACGGGAGGCCGCGAGGAACGTCGGTTACAAATTTGAAGCAGGCGACAACGATGTACGAACACACGGAGGCCAAAGACTTTCGTCGGAGTGCCTGAGGATGGTGGCAGCCAGCCACCGAAAATTAGCTGGACATTGAAGGGTGTCCTCGTTGTGAAAATGAGCGGACATTTTCTACATAATTCCAGTAATTATAACTCTAATAATAATATTTAAGTTTTCTAGTACTGTAATTACAATAACACACTGCAAACAACAGGGTGGAAAGTCAAAGGGGCACGATTAGTGATATATGCAGATGTAAACCTATTTCCTTTGCCTTTGGACTTAATGTCAGATTGCCTGAGAGGGAATTTAGCCCTCAACATTTGAGACCCAAATGCTGAAACACTACTGCTCTGTATGGCTCAGCAGTAATTAGTGCTTCAGCATTTTGGTCTTATACATTGAGGGCTCAATTCCCACTGAGGCAGTCTGACATTAAGTCCAAAGGCAACGGAAATAGGTTTGCATCTGTATTTATTTAACACTGCAAACCTTAAAAATAAAGAATGGAAACTGAAGTTAATAACCTAAACAATTCCAAAGTTATCATGAATGAAAACTATTCTGTTGAGTTTTTCTGGTCCAATAGAAGATCGTCGACTATTGCATATGAGCCCTGTGATGGAAAACATTTGTTCCACTGGCACAGAACCATCAGACATTCCCATATGGATGGTTGCTAACCTTGACAGAACTGGATAAGACTGGACATTGTCACACCAAAATTGGAGGGCATTATCCTGATATTTTTCTGGAATACCGGAAATAGCAAGGTAGTTTGCAATTTCAAAATTTAACGAATTTCCACTTTGGTTTGTTCCCTTAATGTCTTCGAGTAATTCTTGACGGAGACTCTTCTGTCGCTTTGCAAGAGGTTCACAATTTGTTGAGGTTGATGGCGTCTGATGCTCAGTGTCAGTTGTCTCGGATTCAGTTTCCTTCTCCAAATAGCTTTCACTTTTCAAATTCAACACCCCCTTATCAACAGCAGTTTTCACAGCTTCTTCCAACAAGAATTTTGCATCTTCATTGGACACAAATCCTTTTGTTTCAGGGTCTAACACTTGCAGGACTTTAAGTCACTATCAGGTAATCTGTTATTGACGTGGTAGCACACCTCCTTCTTAAGTTGCACGACTGCTGGATCACCAGAATTGGGACCCGTTTTGGACTTGCTGGATATCTTCTTAATCTTAGAACGTATCAGTGAAACCAGTGATAGGGAAGGACCTGACACACTAATTAGCTGGGTGAACTCTTCAAATGGCTTCAGAAAATCTTTTAAGTTCTCGTAATGTGTCCAGCTCCATCTGCGTTACACATAATTCTGAGTGGCGCAACCTCTTCAGGGAATTGTTTACTGCTTTATGCAGCTGCACAACTGAGTCTACCATGGCCAGAGTCGAATTCCAGCAATCGGTGGGCTTGGTGCAGGCCAGGGTGAAACGGCACTTCCGAAAAAGACGAGTCCGGAGGTGATGCAGGTGGAGTGGGAGACTGGCCGACAACAACATCAGGGTCTGTGGCCGAGAAGTCTTCTTCGGTGACGGTTCCCTTGGTGTCCCTTTAGATCTTGCCATTGGACGAAAGAGTCTTCAAGCCGGTGAGGTAGTTGATGAAAACGAAAATGGCAGGGAAAGATGTAAGCGTGTCCACATAGAGGTTGCTCGAGAAGAAAAGATGACAACCCATCCAGTAGTTGTCCCTTCCATTGCGAATGCTCGTTTCGATGCGCATCAGCAGCATGGTTGTTCATAGCAGGCCCATGGTCGTTTATTTTCCATTCGTTTCCACGTTGGCAGCATGACGTGCACGTTGAGAGCCTCTGAAGAGTTTCGTCTTTTGGATTTGAAGTGGGTGACGTTGTCGGGAAGATAGAACCCTGCCAGCTTTGTCCCGAGTTGGTGCTGGTGAAATGGCCGTCTTTGCTGGGCGGAGGCAGTGAGTCCAAAACCATTGGTCCTCTTCGACTGCTAGACGTTGGCAGTGAAGGTGATGAGATGGCGCAGAGAGTAGGTGTGCAACTGGTGATCAACTTGAAAGTTTTGTGCCAATGAAAATTGCTGCAGTGGAAGGTTGCCTGAAAAAAAAAAACGCATAAGAACTAGGATGGTTGCCGCCAAGCTGGAACACCATTGTCCAAACTGGAAGGAGAGCGTCCAAACTGGTAGGAGATAAAGCAGAACTGCAAACTGGCTTGTTAGACCACTTCTGAGATCGGCGGGTCGGAAAAAATAAAAATGCATCATCAGATCATGCCAGATCCGGGATTTGCGTTGTTATTTGAGAAGACGACGAAACACAACAAATGTCAGGCAACATGCTGACTGGTCAATGTTGTGCTGACGTGTTTCTTTAATTTTTCTCCCGGCATCAATGAAGTGGCCACTTTCGTGAAGGCGAAGGTAGCAGAATCGATGAGAAGTTTATGCTTTATGTTTAAGCACTGAAGTTTATGCTTTCGGTGAGAGGCAGATGCGGCAAGATTCAAAAACGTGGGAGGTTTTTCTGCCTAAATAGGCAAAACTCGCATCTATTTGCCGAAAGGAAACGATTTGAACAGAGGGAAGCAACGAAACAGAAGGTAGTGCTGAAAACTCTCGCTAGATGGCACCAACTTACTTTCGTTTCAAGGACAGTGAAGCACGGAAAGAGGGCAGCTATCGGTAGAAGAGGAGGCCGCCTGAAAGAAAGCGCGCCAAACGACGGTGATCCCAGAAGGATGCGGTGATGTCAGCAGCATGATGACAGGTCAATGCCGTCGTCTGTCTTGCTTGTCTTCGTTGATTTCGTTATGGTCTTTCATGATGGGAGAAGGCAGACTCAAGGCAACCTTGGAAAAAAGTCGAGGCCTTGTTAAACCTCTATTCTTTAATGGTTGAGCCTTATCGGATGGTTTATAAAGAAGGCAGGCAGGCACTATGTCTTCAACTATTTTAAGTAGTTCAGATAATTGAATTCCAGCAGGATCTTCAGCATTACGAAAGGAGGAATTGTCACTGAAATGTGAGTGTCGAGAGTGTTGTCTTCCCAATTGGAGCCAAAAACTGATGAAGTGGTGTTACAGTCCCCATAAGAATCGAAAGGAGGTTCAGAGTGGTCATGTTGGTTATGTTTTCGGATGCGCGGTGCGCCTTGCTGATAGCAGGAGGCCTTTCGTTGTAGCTTTTATGTCCACGGAACGGGCGTCTGAAAGAGCGGTGCCTATTGTTGTTGGAGTGGCTTTTATCTTCAGGATCAAAGGGACGACAGAAATCGTGTAGGTTTGCGATCAAGAGCGACTTATGCCTGGAGAATTTTGCCGCACGGGGGAACTACGTTGGTGTTTACTTGAGACGAAAGGAGGGGAACGCTGACGTTTGCAAAAAATTGTATGGTCAATCCAGTCAAGGACGTAAGAGAAAGTGTCAGCAGAACACGGAGAAGAATGATGACTATGAGTATTACCGTGTTTAGTCCCTTCTAAGAACTCGTAGATTTCGTCTTTTGATAAAGGTTGATCATTAGTTGTAGGCTTAGCTGAACGACGAGAAGAAGAAGAGTCGAAGGTGCAACCTGTCTCGGCTGTTTGGATTTCTCGGATTTTTCTGGGTCTGGACTTTAGTTTCAAATTTGAGTAAGTTTCCTTTAGCTTGCGAAGAACGACTTGATAAGATCGGGCAAGTTCGCAATAGTAGGAGCTTGACCTCAAGGGACAGGAGATGTAGCCATTGTGTTGACAGTAGTGACGTCAGGGCCACTGTTGGGTTTGGCCAGAGAGCAGGGCGATCGAAAGCCAGGTGTAAGGACTGGGATAAGGATATAGCGACGAGGAACCATCCATAGGAACGAGGTTAACGCAAGGCGTGAAGTGCTTAAGGT
The DNA here is from genome assembly GCA_023313725.1 of Lithobius niger. Classification (NCBI taxonomy): domain Eukaryota; kingdom Metazoa; phylum Arthropoda; class Chilopoda; order Lithobiomorpha; family Lithobiidae; genus Lithobius; species Lithobius niger. Next base: position 30,755 of record JAHWFP010183893.1, on the reverse strand, counting down.
TTTGTTTAGCATGAATATATTATTCTACTATAGTTTATAACTCTAAGGCATTTTAGGATTAATGATAAATGCTTCAAAATAATAATTGCACGTACATTCATCGTTTCTGATTCTAAATGCAATGCAATTAAAATTAAAATTGTTTTTCGGCGACGAAATTAATCAGCCAATCAGCGATGAGGAGAGAGAAAAAGCAGTTATTTTTAGGGGTCGTCCGAATTTCGGTTTCAGTTTCAGTTTCGGTACCGAAACCAGCAAATTTTCGGTTTTGGTTTCGGCCGAAACCCACGAACTGGTTTCGGTTGAATCCATGCTGCAGTTTCGGAGAAGCCAAAACCACTGCAGCTTCCTGGCAGTAGCATTTTCTGCGTAGACTAACTGGACTGTAGCCTACAAGTGCTGACATCCAGGGGACGCCACCACAGATTCAGCTTTCATCTGCCATGCCATGCCACGCCAATAAATAATAAATACAATTTTTCTTTCAATCCGAATTTTATCATAATTTTAATGGCTTCGTTGCACTGGGGGGAATTTATGCTTTTCTTTCTCTTTATGTTTTCAAGCAAAGCTTTTACTTATTGAATGACGCCTTTTTCTAATAAAAAAAAAAAGACTAGTGACCAAAAGAAAAAAAAAACACACGAAAGTCTTGAAGAATTTTTGCAATATTGACAGTTTTTGTTAAATTCTGAAACATTTTTTTTTGTGGGGGTGGAAATGTGTGCATGGATTTTCTCAGCCTAGGGACAGATAATGGGTAAACTGGGCTCTGCCTCCCAGTCTTGAGTATGTCTATGAAAAACCATCATACACTCATAATTTAATGATTTTATCCTTGCTTTTTGTGTAATTATTAATACTGATATTGGGTTTGCCCGAAACTGAATTGCCAGTTTTGGTAGGGGTTTCAGTTTCGGCCGAGAGTAAAAAAAATCGGTTTCGGTCGACCACTACTTGCTTTGC
>JAHWFP010183893.1:0-15179 GCA_023313725.1 Lithobius niger | reverse complement strand
GGGTCAAAACTTTTTATTTGAATCTTGGTTCACCCGCTAAAAATCACATTTTTGCCAAATATTGCCCGTTTTTGACATTCCAGTACACCATTTTAACCGCCTCGAAATGATCTTTCCAATGGTGCCAATTTCAAAACTCTAACTCATACCACTAAGAAGTTATTTGACAAAAACTAAAAAACTTTGAATATTACATGACATAAAAAACATTAGCAATATTATATTTTTTTTAGGCTGACTACATATAACTTTCATCTAGGTACATGTCAAAGAAATGTGGTCAGTTTAAATAAAATTAAAAATTAAATAAAATGCCTGGTTGCCTGGTGCTTCAATTTACAACCTCGCCCGTAAAACAAACAATTTTTTTTGCGTGGCCTAATGCTCCGTATACCAAGCAACTAAATCCGATTAATTGAACAATGCCATGGTGTTCGGTACTTGCTAGATATTTCTGGGGCCATGGACTTTGATCCAAGAATTATTCTGCAGAAACCAATTGTTCACTGTCACAGCTAGTTGACAGTAAACTATTGTACATTTAAAAAAAAACTCACTACCACATACACACAAGATCAGAAGATGGACAAATCATTTTAAGAAGTACTAAATTCTACTATGGTATGCTTGTTACAGATTTGCAGGACTTATAGGCTTGACTGGCTTGCTCGGTGTACCAGCCCTTTTTGGTTATACTGTTGTGCTAGGCTTGGCTTGGCAGTTAAAAATGTGGTTCGGTATAGTTTTATCAGTTACTGAAGTGTGGTGTGCAATATCAAACGCGTAAATTAAGGCCATAAAAAATAAAATGCAGTCGTCAAGCGGTTTTCAACAACAGTTTGTCGAAAATTCACAGGGACTAGAGCTCATACCGGCGTAACGTACGCCGATCTAGTGTAAAGCCATGTTCTCACACTGCCCCGTTTGTTATCACACTGGCGTCTATTTCTGTTGGAGCCCAGAGTTTGACAGCCCAGAGTTTTCCTTTAACAATACATACATGTCATAATATTTCATGTGTAACCGATTTACTAAATAATCGCCATCACCCTTAACACGGCCTACTGCACATCCCATTTCCTTTGATACTATGCCAAGAATGAGCACGCTTCCTCTTATCCATTGATGCGTGACAAGAATAACAGTCCACAGTTTTCCGTCACCAGTGCATATCATAGTATTTTGTTTGTTACTGACTGTTACTACTAAGTACTAATCTACATTAAGGACCACTCACACTTTTTCATTGTTGCCATGCCAAGAACTACCACACATCCAAAGAATGAAGTTTCTCCCCTATTTCTTTGCTGCCACGAAAAGAATAAACACTAAGGCTGCACCGATACCAACTTTACCGATACCGGTACTGATATTCAAAATTGTATCCCCAATTTGCCATCAAAGGTGTAGTGTTTTGCAAAAGTCCAATAATTATTAAAATTAAAAAAATTTAAATAGTATCCCACTGTTAAAACCTAGCTAGGAAGATTCTCAGTGATTTCCTGAGCAAAACGCCCCGAACCGCATCTTAATCTTGAAGAACGGTTCCCGAGTTACCGATATTTCCGCAAAAATTGCCGATATCGATCCAATACCGCGAATATCGGCAGCCGATCCGCTCATCCACTATCGGTATCGGTGCAGCCTTAATAAACACGCTCGCTTTATCGCATTATTATGATGCATTATTAATATGCATTAATGTAATGCATACGATGATGCATTGTCAAAGTGACTGCCTTTCCGTGTCCACATCCCAAAACCATGCATCATTCATGCTAAGCAAAGTATATTACATAGATGTTTTCTCCACTCCGCCTAACCATCTGACAATGAACTGTCAACAACAGTTTCAACCACAGGAAGATAGATGCAACTCAGGGAAAAGCAAAAGGGTAAACCAGCACATTTTTTTTAAAAATCTGCATGCACTTAAGAACCAAAGAATTTAATATTTCATGGCCTTAAGGCTCATTCAACAAATGAAGAAACAAGCAGCACACAGGTCTACAGTCGATGGAGCCTGCAGTTGCTGCATTTTGTAGGACAGTACTTAATGAGCTTACGAAATGCAAAAACCATCTTACAGGATCAATTTTTGAACTTATTTTAATGTAATCAAACGGCAAAATCGGTTAAAATTGTGTAAAACTATGAATTTTATGATGGGGACCAAAATTACCATTAAAAACACTCACACCTGCTTGTAAAAGTTTAAATTTGCATGGCCTTAGGACACTTAATTTAAGTGGGTGTCTTAGTTGTTAAAATCTTGGGCATACCTTGAATAACGGTAATCTGTGATTTCTGCAACATCTGAACGATATTTTAAAGGCACATAACTCCCTCCGGTATATTTTAACAGTTTCACTCGATACATTACCGGAAATAGTTTTATATAAACTGATTTACCTTTCATTTGCTAGTCTAAGGGTACGATGCAGATGTCAGTAGTGGCGCGTGAATGTTATTAGGCTTGTTTTAAACGGCTCGGTCCGAGCGGTAAATAACTCCCGCCACATCGCTGGCAAGCCGCGGCCCTGGAGGAAGGATTATTAATCCTTCGCTCAAGAGTGCGACTTGGTCGTACGATGTGTCACGTTGCAGCGGCCCCGAAATGAGTATGACTAATGCCTAGAGCAATGCGCGCTGCGGTCGTTTGAACTATATTTTAGCGTAGGTGACGCAGAGTAAAGCGGCCAGAACGGAGGGATTTATGTGCCTTTAAGTAAGGAAAAGAACACTAAGTTAGAAAACTGAAAAACTCCACGAGTACTATTGAATTATCGGTGGTATTAGCTGTGCAGAGGATGTCAAAATACACTTTGTTATTCCGACCACCTTCATCAAATGCCATCTTCAAACTACAAATTGTTTTTGTGCTTCTGATGAAGGTAGTCGGAACAGCAAAGTGTATTTTGACTTTCTTTACATAGCAAATAAAATCAAAAATTCAAGAAGACTAGTAGTTTTTAATTTTGTGACTTACTTAGTGTTCTTTTCCTTACTTTGCATTGTTCGAAATTCATTATTTCACTTTCACAATAAAAATATCTTCTCTGTCTTGCTAATTTTTAACCGTGTTCATTAGGCACTTTTAAGAAACTTGCCCTTTCTCTCTCATTATGTATCTGGCACATTGAACTCGGCCGCTCAGAAATGTAATGAGAGATACGCCAGAAATATAACAAGAAAAAGAAAAAGTTTCTTAAAAATGCCTGATGAAGATAGAAGAAATTCTGTTGAAAATTAGCAAGATATATTTGATAGCTTTGTGGCGAAAGAGAGCGATGATGAATTTCGAACAATGTAAAAATGATGCATTATTGAGTAATATCAATAATGTTTTTTTTTAGTCCGTTTTCTTTACTTAAAAGAACTTCAGCAAAACATAATTTGTATGGCTTTGTAATTTTGTGGGGTCATGTAACAAAGTTATCATTGCTTAGTAACATGGTTTTAACACTTGCGTGACAGGACATTTTAAAATCGTAATGATAATTTTGTATTACTATTTTAAACATATTAAAACCATTCAACGCTTGTTTAAATCTAGAAAAGAAATAAATTCTGATTCCATTACGATACTTAAATCTTAGATCAGTACTCAGCGTAGGCAGGTCTTCAGACACAATTTCTTACAGTGTTTCCCTAATGGTGAAAACTAATTCAGATAAATTGTTTAGTAAATAAATGATGGAGTTTTTTTACAATGAAAATTTACAACATCGCTAGAGACAAAATGTCCAATTCGATTTACACTTATATTGTGGATATTGTGGTGAACACGTTTGTGGGGATCGAATACCTGCTTTTTTTGAAAGATGAGTGTCAATCGAATTTGACATTTTGTCTCTAGCAAAGATACATTTTTAAATACAAACCTCGGACAGGTCTTTCGCCTCTCTTTTCCCGTTCAGTGACTCGCTCTCGAACAGCTTGTCTTTCACGTTCTTCCAAGTCCTTTCGAAAATCCCGATTGCGAATTTCATCGACAGTGTCCTGACCCGGCTGCCTGCATAAAGAAAATGAATACAACATGGATAAGAATGGAACGAAAACACCCTTTTGTTAATGATATATGTATCATATTTTTCAGGGTTTACTAGAAAATGGATCAGTTTTGAGTTTAAAAAGGCTCGGTTTAATTTTCGAATTTATTTTTCAGGCTAGGTCTACAAAAATAAAATATTAATTTCATTCTAAAACGTATATCCTTCTTTCTGCTGGTAATATACTTTGCCGTTATGAACAAGGGACACCTGTTTTTATAAAATTGTAGAAATTGTGGGGATGGGGGAGACAGATACTCTGACACAGCTAAAATTTCACATTTTGAGGTGGTGGAGTGAAGCCTGAAGGTGGAGCTCGTATATGGAAAACCCTTCGTAACCTGGTTAGTGCAGTTACCGGGACGATTAAACACCAGAGGGACGTCAAGGAAAAAAATTACACATTAAAATGGGTAACTACTGTATGAAGCTGGGACGCTTTCGACAGGTTACCGGGACACTTCAGGTTGGTTACCGGGACACCATGGAACATTTTCCATACAATGTGGAGCTAGCCCTCATCCACCGAAGGTGAAGTTTTTAAGAATTATTTTGGAGGTAATTCATCGATTCTGACGCAGTTTTATGTCACCTTCAAGAGAGGCAGTAATTTACAGACAAGCGAAGCGCCCATGTTGACCGAAAGTGAAATTTAATGTGCGTCAATTTTTGGTGTGGTGTTGATTTTGTATCAACAAATTTTGTTACATTAATTTTAACATTTTTAAGGAGTAAACCTATTCATTTTGCTTCAGTGGAATGATACACTTCGTCTACTGTAAAGCCATCATCTTTTTGACTTTGCAACTTGAATCCTTTACTACCTCCTTATAGCTTGAGGCTTCGAAAATAAGGTAGGGACCGATGACTCATAATCTCCGCCCAGCCAAGTACACCCCCATGACCTAATTCACACAATGGGGGAAGACAAAAAGGTCCACATTTTTCCCCCCTAACTCGGCGTGATTGGTTTGAAAAACAGAACATTTCAACTGATTTTGTGTGTGGGGGGGGCGGCGCACAACCCCCATGTCTTCCCCGGGGGGGGGGGATGCCCCCCCCCCCCATAACAGTTTATTTGCTCCTCTACAGTGGGAATTGCATCAGTAATTTCATTGCTCCTTGTGTCAATCTGTCACGGATGTTTCTCACTTCCACAAAATTTGGATAGGGACATCTTGGTTAGTCATGCACCTCCAGTTTAACTAAGTACCAGAGGTGCCTCACAAGGTTTAACCCATGGGGTGGTGGAAATAGCGATGCCACAGCTAACCCAAAGAATCCTCGAAGGTTTGACTGCTCTGCTTCTTTCCTACATTAGGGAAGAATATCTTAGAATATTCTTCTTCCTGTAGTAGTCCAATTGACTCTCTCCACATCAGTACGGTTATTGACTGAAGAAGAGCACCATTCATGCGATGAGAGCTTATAAGGAACATATTGCTTCATTGTGTGAAAGAGGTCGTCATTGTCGGTAGTTGCATTGGACATTACCAACATTTTCAACTCACCATGGTATTCAGGAATGTTGACAACTCGGATCACTTCTGGTCTCAGTGAATGTAAGTTGCGAGGATCGTTGTGTCAATCTTAAAGATGTCACGAGCCTGTCTGCAAATATCTTGTTTAGGACTGATCCTGCAGTTGGTCGTTATGAATCTTTTGCCAAGACAATCAAGGCATTCTGACCTAATGTGGAAGTAGTTCATTTAGAATGGGCCGCTTTGAACAAATTGTCCTTCAATGACAGAAAATCTCTCCTTTTTTCACCTTTCCAAATTTGTGATATCGGGTAGGTAACAGGCATGCATGCCTGGAAGTCTCATCTCAAACTATTCGCCCTCCTGTTTTAATATTTGGACAAGAGCAGGTTGTTTGCTCTCCCACCAAGCGCTGTCTAGGGTTTACTGTCGATTCCTTTTTTGACTACCTGGGTCAACATATTCACGAACTGCGAGGAAAAGGTCTTAATAGCTCCACATGTCTCTGTATAGTAGCCTCGGAGTACTGGGGTATTTACTCCACCTCGTTGAGCACTATCTTTGAAAAGTGCATCACTCCCATGTGCCTCAGTGGAACAGAAATTTAGGCCCATCATGCAAAATGGATGAAATTGTCAGAAGTGTTGGATTCTTTAGCCAGTCATCTCTTGCTGGTCACAGCACGCACCTATAGGAGTCGACGAAAGACATTTATGATATTACATCATTGCAACGTTCTCCAGATAATAAAAGAATCTTCAGCCCGCAGTACGAGGACTTTGCAGCCCCCGATGCTACCTCGTTGCTCACTTCATAGCGTGGAAACACACTAAGCACAATCAGTTAGACATTAATTACCTAACGAAGCATGAAGGCTAGCTAATCCCTATCACGCTGCCATCTAAGCACTAATGGTACATCTATACACACAGCGACATCTTGCGTTGCCAAAGGAAAGGATCAGCCCAGTATCACTTATGACGTTCTTAGCACATGACTAAGCAGTATCTTCATTCTTTTAATCCTAAACACGAACATAAATAGGTTCGTGCCCTTTTTCTATCGAAAAACCGTGGGAGATCCGCACACCCTCATTTTCAGGCTTCAAAAACAAGTGGATACTAATACCACTTAGTGGTCAGTCTGCCTTTCTTTTGAGGCAGACTCTTCTTGATACCTTGACGACCTATGTTCCGGACATCTTAGAGTCATCAACAGCTTCATCTGTTTCAACTCTTGGAATAAATGAGCTTGTTTGTTGAGCAATATCCATGTGGCATTTGGTTCCCTTTGGTGTCCTTGACCCAGTCAATCTTCAAGAAGCTGTAACGGTCTGAAGTCTTTTGCCAACTCTTGCGATGATTTGTCTTGTTGCACAATCTCACTGGCATCTTCACTCTTAACTTCTAGTTGTACTTGTAACTCTACAACTGCTGTTTGGTGCTCTTTGCACACTAGTGCATGATCTTCTATTGTTGTCGGGATGACTTCAATAGTGTTTCTAGTACCATACCGTTCATGTATTACCCCCACTATCGCTTCTTGGGTTTGGACTTCATCTGAACCAGCCTCAATAGTTTCATGCCTGTTCATCATAGTTGGGTATGACTATCTCCTTTATATCTTCACTTACATTTAGAAAAGCCATTTATAGAACTTGTTTCAAAAACTTGGAATTCACCGCATCTACTTATGCCAATCTCACATCATGGTCAATTTCCCCCTCTATTGGAACAGGTCTAAGCCGTCGTTCGTGATGGCTGTCCACTCTCGCAAATGTTTGTGAACCAGCACGCTTTGACATTTTCTTTTTCCTTCTTCATCTTTAGTGGCGTTTTACCAACTGATGGACCTTGTTTTTCCCCATTAGGGACTCTGCACCACACTGATTTAGCATATATACATGGTTGTCAGGCGACATATTTTCCAAATACGTATTACTACTACTTTTAATAAGAGTTTTTCTGTTGGCATTCATTAGCGTAATGATCCTCAATTTTGCAGATGAAACTTTTAGCTTGTGTTCCGATTTGTTTTGCTTTTGATGCTAGAAGGTCAACTTTTGCTTTGTCTCGATAATTAACATCTTGTAACCTGCTACGCCATCTTCCTCTTCTCCACACCTTCTACGGCGCTTATCGTGTCCCTGTAGAATTGTTTCTACCCCACTAGTTGCGTATTACTCATTTCCAAGAGGACTCGTACCAGAGAGTAAGTGGTCATAGCTGCTTGGCAACTCAAGAATCAAAGCGATGAAATCATCTGTCATTCCCAGTAGATTGGCTACTCTTGCTAGTTCTTTTATTCTTTCCGAATAGTTACGTGTATTTTCTCCCTTCTCCATCCTACACGAGCAAAGGTCCTTGAAGGGGAATAGTTTCTTAAACTTTTCCTTTTCAGCTAATTTTTCGCGCAATATGTCACAGAATTCCTTTGGATTGTTAACGTCTGCAAATACATTTTGTAAATGTTGCAAAATTGTCAGGTATAATGTTAATATACATTTTCCAGATGAAACAACATATTTATGGAGTAATGGGCCACTATTGTTTGGCTTGAGTCTGATAGCTGTCACCTCTGCACACTGCCATATATTTTTCTGCTTTAAGAATCGGCACACTAAAGTTGACCAAACATCAAAATCATCGTCCAACCTCTCCACGCCGAATACGTAACTTTTTTCCCCTTATTTGTCGCTGTCATGCTTAGGCTACGTCCAGGTGTCCGCCTTACTTTTCACCGATTACTTGAGCACGTTACTGATCTATCACCCAAAGATACAATTTTAAACAGGATTCCTTAAGGATATTTTTCAGCTACACCAGAAAAATCAGTCAAGCCGGAGCAGTTGCTCAAAAAAAACTTGAATGCGATCTTAACCTGCATTTTTTTGCATCATTTCAGAAAACAACAAGCATATACATGCTTAACCCTGACCTCGGAAGAAACTGTTGCCACGTCTAGCGACTTGCGTTCAATGCGAAGTAAAATATTCATTAGGAACAAAACTTCTTACGTTTCTAAAATCAGGCATGAGAGTGGCCCTGAACAAAAAAAGCTGAAAAGTATTTTTAAGCAAAAAAATACGATGGATTTTTCTGAAAATAAGCTGAGTACTTAAGGCTCGTATTAAGGTTGCTTTTAAGATTAACCTAAGTTTTAATGGAAAACCTGTCATATGTCCAAACTAAGTCAGAAATATAAAAAAAAAGAAACCAGTAACAACTGAAAATGTTGCTCAGCACAAAAAAAAGCTGAAATCAGCTAATTAGCTGACATTTCTCATGTCTGTAAAATATTCCTGAGTAATTCCATCCAGGCACCAAAACAAGATGGCGACTCACAGAATTTTGCCCGTGTCTCTCTTCGCTTCACAATACACAACTTCCACTTGCAGTCAGTAAAAAATCCAGCATTAATCATCTGCGTTTAAGGACTCATAACCTTTTGATAGCCTACTTTTGGGGTAGGGGTAATATAACTATGCATGAATAGGAATGTATAGGCAACACACCTTTGAGTAAATTGCAGAGGACGATAACCAATACGGATGCAACTCTTGGCCGAAATGGATACGTGTCATGTAGTGGTCGTGGTCAGATTCGCTGCTGTATCGTAGCTCACTTCTTAGCGGGGAAACACATCAGTTAGACCTAATAACCTAACGAAGCAGGTGAAGGCTAGCTAATCCCTATTATAGCTTAAGATAGGCTGCGTGATAGGGATTCACGCAGCCTATCTTAAGCTATAATGGTACATCTCTACACCAAAAAAAAAAAAAAAATGGTACTGTAAAAAAAAAAAAAGGTTCTCCAACAACCATTTGAACCACCATGGCCGAATGGACTTAGTATCAACTCTTCACGATAAAAAGCTATTCAAGTCTCGTGACGAAAAGGGAGACAAGTTTCTGAGAGTTCCTAAAACCCAGCAAAGTGGAGTGCCCTAGCCTCCAAGCCAAGTAGATCGAATGGCAGCTCTGACCTACACGTGTGGGTCTAAAAAACTAGCTTTACTGTGTTTGTACTAGAAGTTAAGCTGCAAAACTCATTCCACTTGTGGGAGAATGACTCTGCTGTACCGTCGCTTTCAAACTGTTGCTCGTTTCACTGCCATATTTTCTAGCACTAATTCATCAAACCATATTAAGGTTAACAACCTAAAAATATTTTCGCTACTGGACTATCTACTAGTCGATAGTTTTAATTCCACATGTTTTGTTTGTGCATATCAGACCAAAAAACCTCACATTTTCAGCCTGGTAACTACGTTCAACCGATGGTGGATATGACAGCTTTTAGGTGATTTAGGTGGTAAATGTCAAAGCTGCACTAATAATTTTTTTTCTTTTCTAGTGAACCAATAGCTTACCAATCCCACTACAAAATGACTGGCATGTCATACACGCTTACTGTATCAATCAGTGAGGATGAGCTCGTCGGATTCCCACCTACACACAATCTCAAACCAATTGTCTGCATCATTAACACTCGATAATGGTCCACAGATTTAACTACTTCAATACGTATTAGCCTAATTGGTCAGAAGGTTAAACTGGTGGGACTTAAGCAGCTGTGGAAAAATACTTGGTCCATTTCTATATATTTTTTTGCATCGACGAACGGTGAACAAAAACAGGTTTTACAGCACATTTTACAAGTGTGCGCAAAGGTCTAACTTACCGATATTTTAATTTGTTGTGTGACGGTAGATCTCGACTGGAATATTGTTTTGAAAGCGCACTTAAATCTTTCTCACCTCTACCTTGGCCACCTCTGGCTGGTTCAAATGTTGGTCGTGCAGCAGTTGTCATGATTATAAACTAAAAGAAAGAGCTATGATTCTGAAAGAGAAATAAAATCACATTTTATAAAAAAGGAAACACTTCTGAATCAGTCTCACAAATTAACCACCCCCCTCCATTCCCCCCAACAGATACGACTTATAATCGCATCTAGCAGAACCTATCTCATTTTTCAAAGAAACCTGCCACATGGGTAAGCATCATATTATTATTAGTTTGTTTGAAAAAAAACCTTTGTTTTATGAAGTTTTAAGCCAATTGTAAGAGATGAAGCAAGTGTCAGCTAAAATATTAACATACGTAACAAGGATATAATGTGCCATTGCACAACAAAAATTATTGTTCACGGTACACCAAATTTACACAAAGAGGGAAAATAATATTTCACGTGGGTGACGAGGAGCAGTCATGTAAAAGATATTTTTTCTGCCCTTAGGTAAACAATTTACAGATGAGTGGAGAAGATTTATGAAAAAGCAGACCTTTTGCATAGCATGCTTAAAAACAGTCAAGTCAAAGCTTCTAGTTCAGGGGTATTTATGACAATAATGTCAGATAAGCCATCAACATTTTTAGAAATGGTAGTGGCACATACAAACATCGACGTCTTCCACCACTAGGACACAGCCATACGTAAATTTGATGCTATGAATTGATTCAATTTCCAAATTCCAAAAAAAAGGAAACACTCCATCGTTTTTTGCGAATTTTCGATAGGCGGTTGACGAAAAAGATGTAAAATTTCAGTCCTATCTTCTTCAGCCTCCCACAATAAGTGTTTCTTTCTATTTACATCGTTGTTATGCTCTTGCAATCTTCATTAGCACACGACAATGCAGGTTTGTACTGTAGCCTACCTTACAAACCTGCGTCGTCGTCTAAGGTAGGATACGATGCAAACCTGCGTTGTCTTCTGCTAATGAAGACTGCAAGAGCATAACAACAATGTAATCAGAAAGAAGCACTTATTGAGGGAGCCTGAAGAAGATAGGACTGAAATTTTGCATCTTTTCGTCAACAGCCTATCGAAAATTCGCAAAATACGATGGAGTATTTCCTTTTTTGAATTTAGCGTTACTTGTAAAAATATGAGCTTTCAATCTTTCATAATTCAAAGTACATGATGGTTAGCTTATTTGCTTCAAATTCCACCTGACACGACTGCAACAGTTGATAGTAGGCTACATGCTTGTTTGGAAAATCGAGACAAGAGAGACGGCGACGAGATGTAGGATCTCAACAGGACGTTGTATTACGTCACATTGACCATTTTGTCTCGCCAGCGTGGCTTGTTGCTCGAGTTCCCGAACAACCCCATAGCAGCTTCCGTAGCTGAATCGGGACAAGCTATGACACGTCGCAGAGTGGAAGGCCAATTTGGGAAGCAATATTTTTTCCCCAAATGTGACATTTCAATAGACCAGCTTAATCATCTCGACGAAGCTTTTCCAATAGTCGAAGAGCCAAAAGGTAAAGAACTGAGAAGCTATTTAATAAAAAGCAATAAACATGGGCAACCACATGGTAAAACCGATAGGATGCGGAGAATTTTTTTCTCATAAGTTAGTGTTGCACACACTGACCAAGTTCTGTTTCTGGGGTAGTGACCTGCATACAAAAATGTTCAATCCGATTCAATTCCAATCAATTTTCATGTTTTTTAAACACAAATATGCAATTTCAACTTTTCTTCGAATTTGAAACTGCACGACAAATTAAAATTTCACTGCTTTGATGGCTGCAATTCCAAGTCGTCGCCCCACCCAACCCGTGTGTTTCACTGCAAACAGTAGAATGAGACTTGAAAAGCAAGATAGGCCTAGGTGCATTTTACTTTGGCACGCAATCGATCTAAGAAACAGAACTTGCGCTTTAGCCAAAATTGAAAGCAAACAAAACTTGTACAACTACAAATTTTTGGCAGATGTTATTTCCTTGCACTTTTTCCTGGAAAAAACAAAATGGTAAACTTTCTTCTTTCTCCAGGCAGGAGCAGGACTTCAGCCTTCACGTAACGGTTTATTTACATATGTACTATCTTGAATCACCCGGCATATCACGTTTCGCACAGTGCGACCGTTATTGCAGACAGAAGGGATGAAACTTTTCCATCTAGCTACAAAGAGAGAAAAGTTACGGGCCAATGACTTTAGCGACTTGAAGGGGGTAGGCCGGTTCTTAGATATTCATTAAAGGAATTTGGTGTGTTTTGAAGAAATTAAACGAGACTCGCTTGGCCATTTTATTAAATTTCCTTGATACACTACCGGATGTAGTTCAGTAAATCGTCTAACAATTATTAAGAGGTCCATGGGCCCAATTTCAGTGTTAAATGTGGCCCATACGTGTATTTTGTTTTATTTTCGCATGGTGACCTGCGTTAACTATTGCAGAAGTGCCGAGTACTACTTTTTACGTCGCGCCTGATGATGTTACAGCATCAAGCTATGACACACAAGCACAGTCATAGCTTGTGGGAAGTCACATGACTCGTCGTCAGGAACATTACCAGAGCACATCATGGGCACGTAGACCATAAACATGGCGTAAACAGAAGAGCATACGGCACAGTATCGGCAATGAAGCTATTTATTGTGTATAAATCTAAAGAAGGAGACTGAAAAGTGGTCGAACTCGAATTCCTTGAAGACACACGAAAAAATGGCTAGCTTTCTTCTAACTATTGAAACAATAGCATTTACAATTGTAGAGTGCTTCTTCATTGCACCTACGTAGTGAACCAGAGGGGGTGGCAGGAAGAAGGAGAACAACTGTTAGTTCTAACATATTGCTTGACAAAACTAATTTAGACTTAACACCTGCACTCTTGTTTTTGTGAAGAAAATTGTTCCGCCGAACATTTTTGTTTCAATGGTACGGCAACAAAACTTTTCTTCTGTTAGCCTAATTTCTCCCCCCCCCCCCCCCAATTGAACGATAGGATCATTTCTGGGGCTGCCACCCATATCCCCCAGGGTTTGTACCGCACAGCAAATAAATTATTTACAAGTATTTTCCATTATATTTTAGTACAGTTTTCCAGTAAACTTCCAGCATAGTTTAAATTTTTTTTAAGTTTCGAATCTAAAACTTAAATGCAAAGGACCAGACATTTTCCCATGTATGCAGTGATCAGCTAGGACTGCACGAAAATCGAAACTTTCGATTCGATTTCATGTCAAAATCGAATCAAAATCGAAAAAAGCTATTATTGTGAGTAACGAGATTCCCAATGATTAACGAGAAGAGATTCCCATGGAGTAATGAGATGAATTCTTTTCGATTTTGTGAAATTTTTCAATAAGTACACTTAAATAAAGTTTAACATAAAAATTAGAATCAAGTAAAACATTAACTTTAGTCAATAATTTGTAATGATTTCGTTTTATGTGGCAATCATGTACGGTACCGAGTTAACCATTGCTAAAATAGTGTAGCCATTGCCCTAAAACATGCCCCAAAATTACAACAGTAAAATTTTGTGTTAAAGAGTCCCGAGTAAGTTTAAACAATCAACTACGGGACAATAATTGGCCAAACTTGCACAATGTATGAAGTTAATTTGACTAAATAAAATCTAAGGTTAGTGCTCTGCAAAAGAGGGGTGGGGGAAGGTGGAAGCTTGCTTTCTAACTTTGTGTTAATACCAAAACATAGTTTTGCGCAATAAATGAACAAACAAGTCAAAGTTTAGTTCGCAAGTATTGGAACAACATTAAGTTACAGGAATGTAATTAGTGAAAGTTGATAATTTTTTCAAAGGCTAGCCCTTATAGATAGCCAACAAATTGAAAAAATAGTTTAAAATCGAAAAAGAAAAAACTGAATTTCGAAATTGAATAATAATCGAAATCGAGGTGTTCTTCCCCAAAATCGATTGAAATCGAATCGAACCCAAAATATTAAAATCGCACACCCCTACGATCAGCACATGTTGAACTAGGCCTATCACAGTTACGGAGTGGACAACGTAAGCAAAAAGTGGCTGACCAGGCACAGTGTTATTTCCGGAAACAAAAGAAGTAAGAGAAATAGCGCTAAAACGTAAAAGTAAAACTTCTAAAACTAAACCTTTTTTACAAAACAAAATTTACAAGGAATTTGTTTTAATTGCAGGGGAACACAGTTTCGTTTGAGTTAAAAATTCAAGTATTTACCACTATCAAAAATAAATTTCAAGTATATTCCAGTGTCGTAATTTTTTCCAAGTATTTTCCAGTATCTGTACGAACCCTGGTCCCCACACGAAAGAAAATCCCCCACAGAGGTAAATTTTATTTAACTACCCCCTCAACATTTTCAAAAATGCAAACAAATAGAAACTCCTAAAAAATAGTTTCTTTCCCCTAACCCCCACGGTACATATTTTTTACTCACCCCATTTCAACATTACAGTTACACCTCAACTTTTCTGGAAGGAAGGATGAGGGAGGACTACTTCGGTTGGGGAACGAGGGATGGGCGATTAATGGTACAACATGAACTTACGTACAACACCCCCCCCCCCCCCCAATAAAAAAAAAGCTTCTATCTACCCACCGGCCCATGGCTCTTATTTGAAGGATGATGCGACCAAACTTTTTCCCCTTAGGTTTTTTTTTTATACTTGAACGATAGACCCTAGTCGTTTCCATGAATGCCTCCCCCCTTTCCCTCAACCTAAAAAAAGCTCCTCCCTCCATAGTATATTTTTTTTTACCTATCCATTCTCCCATTTTCAAAAGTTTCAATATTACTGTAGATATTATACCCTATTTGGGCGGGAAAGAGTCAAGAGTTCTTCGGCTGGGGCTGGGGTGGGGGGTTGGGAAGGCACTACTTGAACTTCTTGACATTGACGGT